>CM062282.1:7981936-8139637 GCA_031216635.1 Dissostichus eleginoides
TTTTTTTCTTAACCTCAAGGCCACCGTAGATTTTCTCTCACGATCTGAATGGGAGGTGTATTGAATTAGTTGCAATCTGCAAACTCCATGCGATTAATTGGACCTTTAATGCTAGAACACACCAGCATCAAAAACAGCAAAGACTTTAATCCAAAATCAGAACCCAAGAGTGCAAAACACTTTTAAATTAGCCATCCAATTTCACCCTACTTACTCTACTATGGAGTAAACTCACAACAAAGTTTAAGGGTGTTCTGCAGTCAGTAGTAAATACAAATGAACCTCTTGAATTAACTGCGTCATTGTTTGTAACCAATGACTTAGCACATTTAACTTAGCAGACAGGCTATTGAAACTAGCTAGCACTAAAAGGCATCTGTTTAGCTTTCCAGTCACATAAGCTGCCAGATTTTTGGGAGGTTTGTTCATAGGATTTAATCAAATGTATATCTTCTGATAGCCAGCCAAGCAGATGGGTCGATTGGATGGCTAACTAGCTAATAAGCATTACCAAAACACAAAGTCTGATGGCTCTTTGATAAAATGATTCACTAGTTAAAAACGGTTAACCTTTTTGATAACTACATTTAGCTGAACAAAGCTGAGTATTTGAATATCTACAGCTAACAGTATAACTCAGAATACGGTTGGAATACATCACCCATTGAGCATTGTTGAAAGAGACAGTGATAGCAACAATCAGTCAGCAAACAGGCAGGACATCAATGGTTAAACTTGGAAAGCTATGTTAAATATAAACTCATATCCACTTCAGATGTGCTGCTGAGTTGCAGTCAATGATTAAACAATTCTGACTGAGAGTCGGAGGAGGGATGGGGTGTGTGAGCTAATATTTGGATAGATATTGATTGTCATTTTTACAGGTCATTTCCTCTGAAGATGATTAATGTCTGTTTCTTATTCATCCTTCGGTCCACAGTCTCTCTATTTAACCCTCAGGCGTCAGAGGACACATCATTGGAATCTACTGAATGACTTTTACTATGTGAGAGTTGTCTGAGAAAAACTATCTTTGTATTATATTCTAATTTGCAACAACTTATACGCTTCGAAAGAGATGACACCCAAATTCAAATTGCAAAAAGTTAATACTAAACATATCTGCAAAACGTTCAATGACAGCTCATTTTACAATTTGTTCTACTGGCAACTACAGCAATGTTTAATTCCACAGTGCTATTTGGGACATTGGGAAATGCTGTGATGTTGGTGATATGTTGACTTCAACACTGACTGAATGCAAACCACAGGATTTTTCCTATGAACTAAAGTGTGACAGCTCAGACAGAAAGACCAAGTGAGGGAGACGGGGACAAAGAAAAGGAATAGTTGTATCTACAAATTGCATACTACAAGTCCTAATACTGCAACTGGAAGTTATTATTTTATTGCATTATTTTCTCTGTATTTAAAGGAAAGGGAAATAGAAAATATAACTTCTAATAAATGTAAATTTGATGTTTTTTTTACCCATATTGTCTTAAAACTAATTTGGCAGCTCACACATTATCAAAAGAAACAAGTATTTCGGACTGATTTATCCAAAAAGCTATGCAGAGCATGCTTGACTTTAATGTTTCAAATAAAGCAACATTTAAAAAAAGTATCTAAATCTAAAGTGTACTCTTCAAAGTGACCCACAGTACTGCAGCTACCGCTAAAGATGTCAGGTTGTCTCTCTATTACTGCTGTAGATTACCAATGCATATTATTATTATGACCGTGATTGATTAAACATAAACTTAATTTGTTTGCGGTGTTCTGCTTGATGACAGCAGTACATTTAATTAAAGGCACACAGATTGATCGGAGGCCAAACTCTCTCCATCTTAATTCCTCCTTCTTCCCTCCTCCGCTGATTTCTCTTTCTCTCTCTCTTACACTCACACCATTTCTCTTTCTCTCCTTGTTACTTTCCCAAATTCCTCTGTAATGAATGAGGTTTTCCCCCGTGTGTGTGTGTGTGTGAGTGTGTGTGTGTGTGAGTGTGTGTGAGTGTGTGTGTGTGTGAGTGTGTGTGTGTGCGTGTGTGAGTGTGTGAGAGTGTGTGTGTGTGAGTGTGCGAGTGTGCGTGTGTGTGTGTGTGTGTGTGTGTGTGTGTGTGTGCGAGTGTGCGTGTGTGCGTGTGTGTGTGTGTGTGTGTGTGTGTGTGTGTGTGTGAGAGTGTGTGTGTGAGTGTGTGTGTGTGTGTGAGTGTGTGTGAGTGTGTGTGTGTGTGTGTGTGTGTGTGTATGTGGTGTGTGTGTGTGTTGTGTGTGTGTGTGTGTGTGTGTGTGTGTGTGTGAGTGTGTGTGAGAGTGATTGATGCTGGACAGCTCTGGTCACGCACCTGCTGAAATTGATTGGCCTGAGCGACTCCTGAACAGTGACCAACACCTTATCCTCCCCCTTCCTCACTTTCATCCTCCTCCCCCTTTGGCTTTTTCTCCCTCCTCTTCCTCTCTCTCATCATCTCGCCTCCTTCCCTCCTTCCCTCCTTTCCCTCTTCCTTCCCTATATCCTCCATCTCCTCCCCCACCATCCTCCTCCTCTCTCTTCCTCCCTCTCATCATCTCGCCTCCTTCCCTCCTTTCCCTCTTTCCTTCCCACCCTCCTTCCCTATATCCTCCATCTCCTCCCCCACCATCCTCCTCCTCTCTCTCCTCTCTCTCCCTTCGCTTCTCCACACCTCGTTGGTCAGCAAGGTTGCCTGGCAACAGCTGCTCTCTCTCCCCGGCTATCGCCCAGGTATTGTGGATGTGTGAAAGGGGAGAGAAGAGGAAAAAGATTGATGATAGGGGGGGCCACACGGGGGAGATGATTGGAGGAGAGGAGAAGGGGAAAAGGGAGGGAGGGGAGACTGGAGTCAGAGAGGAAAGGGATGGAGAGAGAGAAGAGAGGAGGAGATTTGTGGCAAAGAGAGACAAAACGTGGGAAGGCTATAGGAGGGAGGGAGTGATGGTGGGAGGAGTAGAGGGAGGGAGGAGGTGTGTGTTTTAAAGACACCATCTCCTCTCTCATGATTCCCCCATTTATCTTTTCTCTGGTCTGTAATAGAAAGAAATGCAGCTTTCAGTCTGTGGCAACGTAGAGCGGCTGGTCTCAAACAGAGACAGTTCAGACAGGGGACTCAGGACAGAGTCAAAAATCTAAGTCAACTTTATTGTCCATCTTTCAGTTTGTGTGTACAGACAGAGAGACCATTTCCCACAATCCTGAGGAATACAAAATATATATATGTATACATATATATATATACTCAATCAACAGACCATTTATACATATGCACACATTAAAGACATACATTAAAGCACAACAATCAATATATACAAAATCACTTCAAAACAGAGCCTTAGAGAGAGAGGATATGTCTCAATTTGGATACTTCCCTTTGTATACTGCATGTCGTGCACTGTGAACACTTTAATAGTGCATGGATTTTGACTGTCTAAGGTTGTCTGTAATGGCACACAGCTGCTGTGCCCTTAATGGAAGTGACAATTGCTGCATTTAGCTATAGCGAAGGCATCGTTTGCGGTACCAAAACCCAGATGTATAACTTTGATTTGTACATTGCTGTGTTCACCAGACTAATTCCACAGTATTTATTGTGTACTTTGCCATACTTTGCATCAGGACGCACTTTTGCACTTAAAACAGCGAGTGTAGAGCTGGCACTGTGTCCTCAGAGCTGAGCTGTTCTGTGAGTGGAGTGAACAGGGAATCATTCAGAGGTTATTTCATAATAAACATTATTTAAAGATAGTAGCCCATGACCAAAATGAGAGGACAGAGGCCTGCAGAAAGACGAGAGGAAGCTTAATTCAGTTAAGTTAATTTCACTCTCATACTAATACTCTAAATTCCTACAAATTAAAGCTGTATTACTCGAGTACAATAAGAGATTTTATTGAAAATGAGTGTCATTAGTGAAACTATGAGTATGAATAAGTGATGTATAAAAAGGTAAGAGAAAAGGAGATCACATGTGATGTCTTATATTTCACATATATGATCATGTAAATGTTTTATATCACCTGTACAAGTGTGCTGTTCTTTTAAAAGTAAAGTAGTGTTCACGTATAAAGTAAGAGCATGTGTGTTAGACAGTTATTCTGAAAATGTTGTTTTTTTAAATCATATATTTATTTATTTGTTTATATGTCTTTAATCCTTAAGTGCATTATTCATTTAAACTTCAAAAAGTAAAAGATACTAATTATATTGGGCATTGAACAACAGTCATTTTTACCTTTTACTTTTGGTGTGGAAGGTTCAAATTGGGGTGGCTCACCCACATATTGTTATGAGTTCTGTTCGTGTGTGTGTGTGTGTGTGTGCGTGTGTGGCCTAGCATTACTATCCTTGTGGGGACCTAAATCTGTTTACACAGTCATGTGTGGGGACTCGCCTCCCTTATGGGGACATAATGGAGGTCCCCATGAGGGGAATCATTAATTTTAGGGTGAAGACTTGGTTAGGGTTAGGGTTAGGGTAAGGGTTAGGCATGTGTTGGTTATGGTTAAGGTTAGGATAAGTCTCCAGGAAATGCATGTAAGTCAATGTAATGTCCCCTGAAGTGATGTATACATGGTGTGTGTGTGTGTGTGTGTGTGTGTGTGTACAGTACATAAAGTGCAGTAATTTCACGCTCCTGTAGCTGCAGCGTCTGATCGCCTCCCCCCCTCCCCTCTGCTCTAATGACTATTGATTATTAATTGAGTCTTTCATGAGACGTGAGCTCCTCTGATTGGTTTCATATCACAGAGTTCACATGAAATTCTGATCAGCCTGATTCATGAGCTCATTCTGCTTTTATTGAAGTGCTCAGTGGACTGCTGCGGCTCGGCCAGAACAAAGGAAAACTCCTCTTTTCATCCTCTACACTCAAAGTTTCTTTTTTCAGACAAAGGCAAACATTTTTAGTGTTGTTTATGACAAGACTCAGGCCCCATTTACACCTCATATTACTGTAGCATGTACTCTTATGTGGACATGATAATGGCAGAACCAATACAACAATCTTAAAATACTTCTTCGATATAAAGACTTATTTGTGTTTAAGGGGAAGTACAAGTTTTATCAGCAAAGTTACTTCGATTACAAAAAGTTGATTGGCCCTGAGAGATAATAACATTGTTAATAATACATTTAAAGCAATATTTACCTGTTGAAGCTGATAGATGTTTAGCTAGTTTAACTACTTCATATGCAGTTACGGTGTTTAAAGGGCCCAAAGCACTTCCATAGAGAGGCGAAGTCCCTCCCTTTCCGGGGGAGCTCCATGGGACCTTATTTCGGAAAAATTATGTATTGAAGTCAATGGGGAGAGAAAGATTATCTTTCGATCCCGTTTGAATTGTGCCACGAATTACACATATGATGTTTGTCAATTTAAAAGATAATTTTGCAAGTCAAAAAAATTAAAATGTGTCGTAAAACTGTGAAGTAACACTTTTTTTTGTGTGAAACCGCTCAATGAACTACATCTCCCGTCTCGCACCACACACCAAGACGGCCGTCACGTTGGCGCATTTCACTTCTTTCTTTCAGAATGAGGCGAAAAGTATTAAAAGAGGTGAAAATCACTCCAAGTCTGGGCATGTTGAGAGCTGTACATACACACAAGGGGAGTTAGTCGGTTCCGTAAGAGCCAGCATGAGGGACCAGGATTCTGGGATTTGTAGTCTTTCTGGTTGCGTATTTTTCATAGTCTTATATTTCAACAGTTTTACGACAAACTGACTTTTTTGACATTTTTTATTTTTTAAGATTGACAAACATCACATGTGTAATTCGTGGCACAATTCAAACGGGATCGAAAGATACGTTTTCTCTCCACATTGACTTCAATACATAATTGTTCGAAATAAGGTCCCATGGGTCGGAAGTAGATGGGCGGGACTTCGCCTCTCTATTAGGAGAAATGCGCAGGAGCTCCAGAAACGATGCAAACAAGAAACACAAATGTGCCAAAAAATTTGCAAATGTTTTTTTGTGTATGTAGATAAGATCCGCTTCTGCCTCATAATTATAACCCTAAGTTCTTAAGAATTCTCCTTTATCTTTACTGAAACACCTGGAACAGGAAATGAGCAGATTGGCTGGGAAGAAGAATTGCCTCAGGAAGTGTGTAGATGTGAGATATCTCTGTGATAAAAGTATGAGAGAAGGTACATGTCTGGTGTCTAGAAGTGTGATATGAAATGGAAAAACAGTGCAAATAGAAAAAGTTCACAATCCACAGAGGAAGTGTTACAGCTTTCCTACATGCCACTTCTGCTGGTTCTGCACAGTGTCAGCTGGTTTCAGATGCATATTGATGACAAACTGAATCTGAGTAGATCTCCAGAGGAAAAGAGCTTAAAAAAGATTCATCTTTATGTAACTGGGGCTGCAGAGAAACTCTAGCCTTAAGTCTGTCCTCTTGCTCTTCCCCAAAAACCCTTTACAGGTGCCCTTATTCTGAATCAGCAGCTGCTTCCAGAGCGCCATTCACTTTGTATGCAGTGCTGTACAAATACAGTATGGCACACTGATGTAATGTTTTAGTATTGTTGAGGTGGCGAAATATTGTTAAGGTGATTCGATGAAACGTGTGATCTGCAAATCGCCTTTGAGCACCAGGTGCTATAGGTAAGTTGAAAGCAATAATATTAAGTTTAAATAAAACGTTAAATTCAACTTAATAACATTGCTTTCAACTAAGCTAATACAATAAAGTGTAATTTGTTGACATAATACATTTCAATACAAGTCAATGTTTTAGTTTTTTCAGTGCACACTGTCCCTAACTCAAAGTTAAAAGCCAAAATTACACATTTTGTTGCCAAAGATTCCTCTCACACTCATTTAAAAACATTGAACACATACAAGACCTGCACCATGTGTCCATCAAATAACAAATTTGCTGACGTACAGTCTGGTAAGTGAAGTGCAATGCATGAGAGACGTGCAGTGCAATGAAATGAAGTACTATACAGAGAGCTATAATGTCCAAATGTAATGCAGTGCATAACACTAATGTGAAGTTAAACTAATATGTGTTGAAATGAGTATTATGCAATGAAAGAAAATTAGATTAATGCATTAAAATAAAGTAAGTGAAGTGAAGTGATGAGAAGTGAAGGGTAGTTCGTAAAAATGGCTCAATAATTGTAAAGAAATGTTACCATGCTTCCTTTGTTCAAATTCTTATGGCGCATTTCCACTGCAGGGCCTCGCACGGCTTAGTACGGTATAGGCCTTGGTAGGCCAGGCTCACTTTATGCTGCGTTTCCATACAGTTTAGGAACTGGGGCAGTAACTATAGTAACACAGTGTAGGCGGAGCCGTGACGTCATCTTCAATGCGAAACACAGAAAAACAACATCAGCCGTTAGCTGTTAGCCTCAGAGCTCACAGCTCCTCATATCTGTTCAGAAACTAGACAAAAGTTAAACAAGTACAAACCACAGACTGTCTGTGTCATGGAGAATACAGTCGCTGGTTTATTTATGTCTGTAGGCCGTTGTTGTGAGTGTGGACGGTCGGAGCATATACAACGTTACTTAGCCGATCTCCATTCAGAAAACACGCATTTGAAAAGGTGTTTCGCCTGCCGTCTGTCTGCAGACTTGTCAAAGCATTAATTCATGGTTTTTACTAACCGGTATCAGTATGTTGTTACTTCGGCGTCATTTTGAAACGTGTATTACAATTAATCACGGTAAAATATGTTCATTTTGTTGTAGTTGCCAGCGATTCTCTCACTAGTTTAGCATACTCAGCCCGGTTGTTGGCCCGGAAAGAACCTGGATTTTGGAGAGCCAGAAAACTGAAAAAGTACCCGCTAGCCGGAACTACGCCTAGTGGAAACGCAACAAAAAATGGGCCGGGCACGGCACACTTAAACCGCGCTCCGCGCTGTAGTGGAAATGCGCCATTAGTGTACCATATCATAGTAGGCTGTCACAGTCATGTCTAATCCAAAATAACAAGGACACTTTTGTAATTTATGTAGAATATAAGTTCCATTCATGCACACTGTGGAGGCAGAAACATCTAGGTAGATACCTCAAACCCTCATATTGAAACGATCTGCATCGCTGGATTAAATGCTAGTGATTTGCAGAGACTTTTTGTCCACATCATTTCCTGCCGACAGAGTTAAATAGTGGTGACAGGGATGAAGAGTCATTACAGATTCAGCTGCTCTCTGTAACAAAAGAAATCCTGATGGAAACTGATACGCCAATATCGTCCTCCTGGATCTCTCCTCGTCTCCTTTCAGTATCATTTTACCTGCCGTCTATCTGTTACACTCACATGTGCCACCCTGACCCTTTTCCTTTCCAATTTCCACACCCTCCCCTCTCAGGAATTCCTTTAGTATATTTTTTCTCAGTTTTTCTTTTGTTGATGTTTAGTGTGTTACCCAAACAGTTCTAGGATCTTACTGTTTCATCTGGCTGGTTATACCAATGATGTCAAATCTGTCTGGGGATAACGTCTGAACGCATTAAACTCTGGCTGTATGGCATTAGATGCATTGAAGTTGGTACATAATTAATTGAGATAACTAGATTCGTAATGTATAAGGCAATTGCTCTGTCTCTGTACAGAACAGCAACATGTAATGAAGTGAAGTGTGGTGAGGTGAAGAAGGACACAATGAAGGAAAGTAAAGCACATTTCTAATGAGATATTAAACAGACTTGTGCAATTGAGTTCAATGCAGTGAGGTGTCATTTATTGGGTTTTCCCTTTGTGTGTTATCTGTCACTTTATACATTTTACATGTATTATAGACGGTAACATTTCTGCATCAATTGGTAAGATTGTGGAGAAACATTGCATCAGTGAGTGGGGAGAGTGGTACTGCTACTGCTACTGTGTGTGTGTGTGTGTGTGTGTGTGTGTGTGTGTGTGTGTGGTGTGTGTGTGTGTGTGTGTGTGGTAGCAAGACAGAGAGACATTTGATTTGAGGCTTAAGGCACATGATCTGTGCTTCTGGTTGACAACAGCCTACACAAAGCCTTGAGATCTATTTGATTCAGTGTGTCTGTGTGTGGGTGTGTGGTTGTGTGTGTGACGTGTGTGTGTTAGGTTCTTACAGGAAGTGTGTGTGAAGTTAAGCCCTGCCCAACAGGATATCCTCATAACCAGGTAGTCCTGCCAAGAACAACACTGGTAATCATAAACACAATAAACAATTGAGTTATTTGATACCCAATTGATATCCAATACACAATGGTTAGTCAGTGGGGCTGTTTTTTCTTTGGTGTGAGCGGAAAACATACTTCCACATGTTTCTCAAGATGTTTGAGTCCCGTCCCCCGTCCCCCCCCCGGACTCACAGCTGAGCTCCGCCTTGGATGCTGCTGGTGCTGTTTATCTGATTACGGCGATACCAGGGCTGCGTCTCCTTAAAGCGACACTCCGGTTTAATTAATGAGACTACCGGCAGAGGAGAGAGGATCGCGGAGGATGCAGAAAAAGAGGACGCAGCATCCGGCGGTGGCACCACTTTCTCCCTGCAGGACGCTTCACTGCAGCGTTTCACCGCCTTGAGGTCATGATGCCGGCTGTAAACTGAGCCTGGATACCAGCAGAAAAACCTCCAATACCCCCCTCCTCCCCCATCTGCTCTCCTTCCTGCGATGCACGGACTGTCAATGCGTCACACTCTCTTCTCTTCTTGAATCGTTTCTTCCGCACACGCGTCGAAGCTTTCATGCCTCATATTTAGGGTATGAAATCTGCACAATCGCGGCATTTCGCTCGTCCTACATTGGCTCTGTAGTCGTGGATAGATCCGCGGTTTGCCCAAAACTGTTCGGCCTTGTACGTTTCTGCGTTCATGTTCGCCGCTCACGCGTCGCCACTGCCGCGCCGCCGCATCCGCTCCTCCTCCTCCACACATGGACTATGATATCTATGTGAAGCGCTTCGTCTTCGCGTTTCCACCCGCGTTCTGCCGCTGATGCGGTGCGCCTGGATGCTTGCTGTCTCCTTGTCCTGGCCGGTCACTGCGCCTCTGGTCCGGGGGGGCTGCTGTCCGCAGAGAGGCAGGATGGTGCGGATCGCCAGCGCGCTGGGGCTGGTCATGTTCAGCGTGGCTCTGCTCATCCTGTCGCTCATCAGCTACGTGTCCATCAAGAAGGACTTTCTGCTCAGCACCCCCAGATACGGACCTAATGGAGGACCCAGGCTGTCCATGTTTCATGCGGGGTTTCGGTGAGTACAGGCCTGGGTGTGCTACTGTAGACGTAGGCTGTATGCTGACTGTTGCACCAGATCAGCTGAGAGGTGGATTATATATTTAGTTACTCCAGGTGCATGCTGACAGGGTGGAAAAAGCATTTGAATGTGACTTACTGTTGATACCTTCTAATGTGACATATGTGTATTGCCTTAAATCCTTATAATAATGTTATTCTTGTTCCAGTGTTCCAGTTGAACCTTCATCTCTCAGTTTGTGCTGGAAGGGTTGAGTAATCTTATCAGGGAAATGCATAACTTCACCCACTGATACATGGTGTAGCATATGTAGCTAATGGAGGTGTTGATGATGAGGCACAGATGAAGGCCTCTGCTGTCTGAGGCCCACAGACTGAGCCGCTGTGTTTTCATGCTGCAGGTCTACTGTATGTGTGGTTTGGTTGATCTCTGTGAGAAAAGGTCTTTATTTTCTGTTTCAAAATATTCCCTCTGATCTTTTTTACACCAAAGGGCCGAACATTAATAGACCCCCTCATTCACTTAATGACCCGGGGCTGTTGTTTGTGGTTTCAGCTAGGCCCAAATATTCAATAAAGGAACATTGTAATGATACAAAAGTCTGCTTCATAAAGACGCAGACCTATGACGAGATTAAAGTCCAATGCTAATGTTTTAAGAATAGTACACAACAGTAGCCTACATATAACTGAGTTACAGTATGGGTGAGGGAGAGGTCGAGGTTATAGTGTTTAAAAAGTCATCATTGAACTTACTTCACCCTTAAAATAATAATTACCACGTTTAACAGCAGCAAATGTATACACATGAATGAATGAATGAAGTTACAAACTCACACACAACTCGTGTAGTACCCAAACACAAATGCAGTTTCACTCAAATATTGCTATTTAAAACTGTTAGTCTCTGACATTTTGGGAATTTGCTTTCTTGCCTAGACTTAGAATACAGTACCACTCATATCTGTGTTTTAACTACAGCACTGAAGTCATGATGTGATTAGCGTAGCTTAGCATAATGTCTGGAAGCAGGGGGAAACAGCTACCTTCATTCTGTTTAACGTTCAAAAATACACCAACACCTTTAAAGCGTAAAGATTAATATCAGTGATTTCAATTGCAATTCAAGAACTTCTTTTTGAAACACAGTGACTTCCTCAGGGCCGTCCCTGGCCAACATGAGGCCCCACGCAAAGTTATATGATGAGGCCCTCTGTTTTGCTAGTGGAGCCTCGGAGCGGCGAAACCGTGCCGCGCCACACTAAGCGCGCCGCATAAGCGTGCCGCATTTTCGGCTCAGTTGAGGCACCCTCCGCAAGATGAGGCCCCCTCCGCAAGTTGAGGCCCCACGCAGTCTGCATGATCGGCCTGTAGGGAGGGACGGCCCTGGACTTCCTGATGTTTTTATGGGAATGAAACACTCTGTGGACAACATGTTCATTTGTGAGTTTCTTGGTCGAGCATGAAATGGTAGAAAAAAATAAATAAAACAAACACAAATGCATAAGGTTACTTGTTCCCTGCACGATGTTGGGTACAACCACACCATTTCATTTTGGGGTTTGTTCCTGGTCCTGGCGGTTGGCACATCAGGGTGATGTCGCACACACCACCCTCGTGTTGAAGCTGACTGGGAACCCTCAGGCGTTTTTTTACATCTCCAGCGTTTCATTTGCACACATTGAGTGCTTACAATCTTTGTACCCTTTATTCTGCGAGAGGCTACGTGCAGTGAACCGTGACCTCAGTTCACAAGCCATTACAGCCTTATGTTAGAAATATGAACAGAGCCAGGCTAGCTGTTTCCATCTGCTTCCAGTCTTTGTGCTAAGCTAAGCTAATTGCCCTCCAGCTCCAGGTACAAACAAAGACAGAGATTTGAAGAAATGTGACATAAAAACTGCATTTGACTATGATTACCTAAGTTACAAAGGTAGAAACACACAACTACTACTCTTATCATTACTACTTTTACTGTAGGTCTCCTTTTACAACTGCTAATCTACTCCTAGCACTGCTACTACTTTGTTGCTATTTTTTCCCTTTGGCTACTTCTACTACAACAGTTTTTGCCACTACTACTGTCACTTCTAGTATTCCTACTTCTTTTACCCTTTTTCTACAGTAAAACTATTGCTATTGTGACAACCTCTCATATCACTGTTACTACTAGTAGCATCTATGTTAACATGTAGGCTAAAGTATTGAGCAACTGCTTGAATTCAGAGCGACAGAGTTTTTGATGTAAAACCTTATGAAGGGGAAGCTTTTTGACAATCTTATATATTTTTTATGAGACAAATTCTGCTCTGAACTCATCATTCTCAAATCATCAGCAGAAATTGTGTTTTTAATTGAAGAACAAGCAGCTTAGGCATGAATGTAGATGTCTCTGCAAAGCATTTCCATCAAAACATCTGAAAAGAAAATCAATTCCGATTTATATTTTTTAACAGACAGCTTTATTCATACATTGTATTTTAAATGTACAGAATGAATAAGCAGTCCACACTATATCTTTCAGGTCAACGGTGGATAACACTGCTTCGCTGTTGTTGTTTTTTAATGAGGAGATCACTTGGACCTGATAAACTGGTCTATATGTAGTTCATGTCAGTGTCTCTCAGTCACTGTGAGTGTGTATCAGCCTGAAGGAAAGCAGGGCATCTGTCACTTAATCCTACAGCTGTGAAATACATCGGCTCGTTCCACCGCAGCTCTTCTGTCTCTCTTTAAGTCCATTTCCTGCCATGATTCCACTTATTTTATCCACATTAAGTATCTTGCTATAGAGCGATTTAAGCAATTCACATTTGATTGTGATGGAACTTCATTCACTAAATGTTGTAGCATCTATGAGTTAAAGGCAAAATGGGTCAAAACACACAAAAACAGTCATACGTGAAAAGTTATGGTCGTGTTTCTGTTTAATGTTTAGAAATAATGGCATTAGCTCATTGTACAGCTGGCTAATGTTTTTCAACTGGGTTGCATCTAAATATTTACAAGGTGTTCACATTACGCCTTAGTAATTTATCTAAAAACATCAGGAACATATTGTATTTCAGAAAGACTGATGAAGGTAACCCCCTATTAAAACTATATAGTTTATAGCGCTAAGGGCTCCAGCTAACATATTAGTATATATTGTCAAGGCTGTGTGTCTGAAAACCTCCAGGACTGTTTAATGGTCAGATTCTCAATGAGTAAGGTGTGTTTACATCTGGGTTACAGCATCTAATACTGCATCAGATTCCATTCCAATCAGAAAGTCTGTTGACACCAATATATCTGATATTTTTGAACAGATCTCAGTAGTGCCACTGCAGTACAGCTCCAGGAAAATCACTCTGTAAATCTTTGTTGACCGATATATCGGTCAGGCCCAGAGGGCGATGCTTAAACAGCCTCGTTCTGATGGAGGCTCTGGAGGCCAGCGAGCCGCCCTTGGATCTGATTTATAGCACGAGCACCCGCATTAATTTTCCTTCAACCTGTAATCATTTTCCTCCTCGCTTGCCGTCACCACGGGCCAAGGTTGCGCTCAGATTGAGTTAGATTTGAAAGATGTGAAGGTGGGCAGCATGTTGAAGAGAAAACTGCAGTGGACAAATCTGTATACGTTTCCTGCTATGTTGTTGTAGAATTTGAGTCTATGATCAGGAAACATAACATTTGTTTGTTGTGCTCAGTATGCAGTGCAGCCAGTTCATGGAGACTTAGTCCAGATGGTATTTTCCCTGTTAAACAGTTGGCCAGACGACAATGACAAAGAGTGTTAAAAATGAACTTGGTGACCCACCATCGGGCACTCATTCCTACTGGATTGCCATAAAGCCTTGTTTTATCCTCTATTTAGCCTCCTAAGCTCCCAAAGTGCATAATAGTGCAACTCTAAATATGTGCAACAGGCACTGAGCACACATGCAATAATTTCATACAAGATCCATGATGGACAGGTTATTGCCATAAGACTATGGAGAAATACATTTTGTTATCGCTTAATATAACTCAAACAAAGTCAGGGATTGTACCTAGTTCACCATCTTCAGTTGCAAAAAGTGCCTTACAACTCAAACGACCACCATTCAAGATGTATTGTGTCATGAATATAAGTGTTTTATTCTTACTATTTACATCGAGTAAGTATTTGAAATGCACTTTATCTCTGCATGCCAGCTCTTCCTAGATCCTTTCTGTCAATGAAATGTATTTTCAAAGTCACTGGTGATGATAAAGATAAGAATGAGTTCATTTTTTTGTTTCACAATCCCCCTGCAGCGAGAGGCCGCCTCGTAAACCTGTCCTGAGGTGAATACAGTGTGCTGACGTTTAATCCAACACACAAGGATACATTTTCCCTTTGTCTTAATACTTATATTTTACCTGGGAGCTTCGATCTTTATCTATCTATCTATCTATCTGTCTGTCTGTCTATCTATCTATCTATCTATCTATCTATCTATCTATCTATCTATCTATCTATCTATCTATCTATCTATCTATCTATCTATCTATCTATCTATCTATCTATCTATCTATCTATCTATCTATCTATCTATCTATCTATCTATCTATCTATCTATCTATCTATCTATCTATCTATCTATCTATCTATCTATCTATCTATCTATCTGTCTATCTGTCTGTCTATTTATCTTTTCTTTGGAGCCTGTTGGATTTGAAACAGCATGAATTTAGAGGGCTAGTTTCTTTTTGTGGAGTTCAGCCAGTATTTTTTATTAATCATGCATTAATCCTCTGCATACTTGTGGGTTGCACAACAAAATTGTACCCTCAAAGGCTCCCAAATATTATTTTGTATGTCTGCTATTGGCTCATCTGCAGTAGATACTGTTCTAATCAGTAGCTTTTCAGTGCTGCAACTCTCTGGCTGAGCCTCACTTGCTTCAAAGATGGCAGAACAACAGACTAAGGCTGATGGACCATCACATCCAGGTCGAACAGCATTTACACATACATTTTAAGGTTTGGCTAACACTGTTGGATTGTGGTAAAATCCTTTGTGGTCAAAACTTAAACTGTCCTTATGCAGTAAATGCTACTGACCTTTATGCAAAATTAACAATTTGTCCACTTGTGTCTGCCATAGCAGGATCTTGACCTGAAACCTTGACATTTTGTCGATTAGTCAAAGGCAGAAGATTAGTGTTAAAGAAGCAAGTTTTATGTTTAAACCAACAAATGATTATTGTGGAAAATCCTCCATATCTGTCTTTCCAAGAGAGCATTGGTTTAATTTTTGTCGGTCCTGTAGAAACACACATGGTAACCAATATTTGTTTCTCAGGATGGAGGCATTTGAGTTAGGCTAGCAGTTCTCCTCTGTTTTCACTCTTTTAGCTCAGCTGTGCCAAACATAACCTGAACCAGGGGTGTCAAACTCAAGGCCCGGGGCCAAATCCGGCCCGTGACTTCATTTGATGTGGCCCACAAGAGTTGCAAAGAATATAATATGTTTATTATTCGGTTACATGCCGATTTACAGAAGCACGTTGCCCATAAAGTACATGTCCCACAATGCATCTCAAATTTGACTTGTTTCTCAGAATTTGAATTTCTTAGAATTTGCCTTTTTCTCAGAATCTGACTTTTTTTTCAAAATATCACTTGTTTTTTAAATCATTTTGTGACATTCTCACTGAAGAGACTTGCAATTATTTGACCTACACTTCTGCTTTCAGACGTAGTTAATTATGAAGTTATTACTCTATCCGATAATAATCCAATGCAGAGGCAATAATGTAATATAATACATTATTTTATATATATTAAATATTTATATATGTATTTTGATATAGTCTTATATATAAAACTGGCCCTTTGAGTGCAACCATGATGCTAATGTGGCCCGAGATGAAATTGAGTTCGACACCCCTGACCTGGACCATCCTCTCTCTGTACCAGATGCACAGTGATGTCCATTTGTGTTATTTGCTCTGGGTAAGACAGAGTGTTGCTTTTACAAGAACTGCACTGAATATAACTTTGACCTAGGAAGGAAGTCATTCTACGAGAGACAGCACCATGGACAAGAAACAGTCAAATACAATCAAAATGTCAAGGTTTCCAAGGCAAAAATGAAACATAGAAACGCTTACTGTATACTGGTTAAGTCTTGGTTTATATATAATCCTTATAAGCATTGGATTGAGTAAAGGCTTCATGCACTGCAAGAAAATGTTTCATCTTATCAAGTACGTTGACATCGTAGTGTTGACATTATTGGATTTCTCATAAATGTAGTAAACGAAGCATCATTTCAGATGTTTTTTTAAAAACCATGAAAGGTAAAGAGTAACATAAAACCATATTTGGTGAATATGTGACTCCACATATTCAGTCTGAAATGAACTTGCTAAGATGGACAGAATGTCTGCAACAGTTTAACCTTATTGCCTATTTTCCCGAGAGCACTGGGTTTATTTGATTCCAGATAAGAGTAAGGATAGAGAATGTTAGTATTTGTTTACACTGAGCTGAAAGTGTAAATACAAATGTCTTTATCTGTTCTCCACTGCGCTTGGTTTCCTTAAGGATAAGTCTTTATATTTTTTGCTGAATGGCTCAAAAACTTGCATTACGATTGTCTTCTTCTTGAGGTCTTATCGCTGTGGAACTGATGAAGAAAAAGACAACATATCTGTAATCATTCATTTTCTGCAGAGGCCAGCTGAAGCTTTATTTCTTTAATCATTTCTACAACGGGACAAGAAACACGAGCAGTCAGGTGATCCCACTTAAGGGTTTAAGTTATTATGGCACCTAATTGAAATGTGTGTGCAAGATATTTAAACAAAACCTAGAAGGAAGTTATGTTGGTGTTTCATGTTGCTTATTGCAAAGAAAAGAAGCATTTACATACAATTAATTGGAATAACATATGACTTTCTTTCACTCTTTTTAACATTACAAATAAAAAAGCATCATTGCTGGTGTCTAGGTTCAAGAAGGAAATCAAATGGAAAGAAAACAGGGTAGAATCTTAAATCAGAATATATTTATGCACACAAACGTTTTCCCTCCAAATTAAAGTGGTTTCAATAATCTGGCTAAATTGTTGCCTTTTTTACAACCTGACTGTTTGTATTCCTTGCCCTGCCAGACATATGATCATTTAATGCTTTGCAATGCAGGTAAATGGGGATGTTTTTGCATTATCTTGTTTTAAAAAAGCTCAATTGCAAGTGGATGAAGCCGACCTCATCTTAACACGAAAGGACGACTGGGTTAACCTCCTTGTTTCTAACTCCCCCTTCTTCTCCTCTTTCGTATCCTCGTCTGTTCAGCTCCCAGCTGGCGTTGAAGAATATGGATCCAGGTTTCAGTCCTCTGACAAACGCCCTGAGCGAGGACCTGCAGAACTCCTCTAGATGGACCTACAACAGCTCGGCTTTTCTACAACTGAAGTAGGTTACTCAAACTCTCTATTTTTGACTTCAAACTCCTTAACACTAACAGTTTCACATTTCTCATCCAATCTATTTAAGTTCATAGTTTTGCGATATGCATCAAACTGATGTTTAGTGATCAGCTGATTGTCTGATGCTAACTTTTTGCACTTCCTTGTCAAAGCAGTTAGAAACAAATCCAAATTAATTCTCCGAAAAAATTGAGACAAGGACAAGTTTCGTTTAAATTCCGTCATAGCACGTCTTACTTTAAGATCTCATTTACTTACAGGCAAACCCAAGTCTCAAGTCATTTGAAACAAGTCCTATTAAGTTTTGTCACCACTAGTGTCATGTCCATACTCAAGTTTGATCAAAGCTACCAAACTACTAATAGCCACTAACTTTTAGCCAATAGAGTTAACCAAGGAAGGATCACGTTCTAGGTGGAGTATCTCTTTTAACTTCGTTATACCATGATAGAAATGTTAGGTTATATTGCCCACCACTAAGGTCGCCTGGAACAACCTTCTGTCCAATCAAACACCATAACACTCTTTAGGTATTGCTATAAAGGTCACCTATTATGCAAAATCCACTTCTTCATGTCTCTTATACATCAACATGTGTCCCCTCTTCTTCATGTCTCTTCTACATCAACATGTGTCCCCTCTGTGTAAAGAGATTCTGAAAGTCTCAGGAAAAAAGATTCTCTCTTTTTGTCCTGATCCATTTATATAAAAACCTGTCTGAAAATGAGCTGATCAGATTTTGGCCACTTTATGATGTCATAACGATGTTTTGGCTTGAGTAACCATTAGCCAATAACCAACCAAGGTAAGCCCCCCCCCCCCCCCACACCTTATCTCCTGAATCTCCTCCTAGAGCACCATTGTGTTCTTTTTATCTTTTTGTGTCTTGCAGAAAGGAGATCTCTCAATACATCGACATCCCCCACAACTTCTCGTTGATTAAAGACTCAGTTCGAATCGGACAGCTGATGCACTACGACTACTCCAGCCACAAGTACGTCTTCTCCATCGGAGAGAACTTCCGCTCGCTCCTTCCCGAGGTCTCGCCCATCCTCAACAAACAATACAATGTTTGCGCCGTGGTCGGAAACAGCGGCATCCTCACCGGCTCGCGCTGCGGCCCCCAGATCGATAAGTTTGACTTTGTTTTCCGCTGCAACTTCGCACCCACCGAGATGTTCAAGAAGGACGTTGGGCGGCGGACCAACATGACGACCTTTAACCCGAGTATCCTGGAGAAATACTACAACAACTTACTGACTGTGCAGGACAGGAACAACTTCTTCCTGAGCCTGAAGAAGCTGGACGGGGCCATCCTGTGGATCCCGGCGTTTTTCTTCCACACATCCGCCACGGTGACGAGGACGCTGGTTGATTTCTTTGTGGAACATCGAGGTCAGCTGAACGTCAAGTTGGCCTGGCCTGGAAACATCATGCAGTATGTCAACAGGTAAGACACACAGTAACACTGCAGTATGTTAAAAACACCTTGTACCTGGGTTATGTCATTTCAACATGAGCCTTTTCATTTACACCCTGTATTTATAAGTATTTATCCTAATGCAACCAGCAGACTTCTCTACCAATGCTATATTAACATTATGAGCGATTATGAAGCGCCAAAGAATCCTATGTTTTTATTTTTTAACCATTTCCCCTATTCTCCTATATTCTTGCCATTAGCTAGTTGTTTTACCAACATAAACTTACGATAAAGCAACCCTTCAATGGCAACTCTTCGAAAATGTAGCCGGCCTTTTTGCTGCTTTATACACTGGACATCTTTTCCAGCGAGAAAAGCCTTTAGTGACTTCCTTTGCATTGACCGGTGTTAACAAGGCTAGCTAATTATTAGCATGTTCGCAATAAAGAAAACAATAATTAAAACAATAAAGACTCTGATACAACTGATACTGTTGCACCATCTAATCTTACCCAGCTAAGAGCCAGTATTGTTTGTAATGTGTCATGTCACACAGTATGATATGATCTCTGTGTAACAAAATAGCTTATGACAGCTCACATGTGGATTTGACTTACAAGTGGACATTTAGCCTGAGATATATATTGCCATTCCCTCTAAAAAAAAGAACTGTGATGTGATTTTTGTTCCATAGTTCTACCCCTAGGTCTAGGTAGATCGTTTAAATGTATTCTGACTTCTTTGCCTCTCGGATTTATAGCTTTTAAAGTGAACGTGCTAACATTTAGCTAGCCCTGTTTACACGTGATAAGGATGGTTAATACCGTTTACCTAAAAAATGACAGCAACCATGTTACATTCTGTTATTCTGTCAATCAATACCTGTTACCTTATTTCTCTGTCTTGTTTGTACTGTAGTAGTTTGTGTGGTGGTATTGTGCTGTGCTCTATATGTCAAAGAGGAGATTTACTGTAGACTCCAAAGCCGGATTATAAAGAAAGAAACAGCTATTTAGTGAAAGGTACGGCACAGAGCTGTGTGTGTGTGTGTGTGTGTGTGTGTGTGTGTGTGTGTGTGTGTGTGTGTGTGTGTGTGTGTGTGTGTGTGTGTTTGGTGTGTGTGTGTGTGTGTGTGTGTGTGTGGTGTGTGTGTTGTGTGTGTGGTGTGTGTGTGTGTGTGTGTGTGTGTGGGTGTGTGTGTGTGTGGTGTGTGTGTGTGTGTGTGTGTGTGTGTGTGTGTGTGTGTGTGTGTGTGTGTGTGTGTGTGTGTGTGTGTGTGTGTGTGTGTGTGTGTGTGTGTGTGTGTGTGTGTGTTGAGAGGGATTTAGGGCTGGTGCTTAGTGTTGTAGCAGGCTGCTCGTACAGTAGCCTAATCTTCACCAATCCCATTAAACCTACCTGCTCTGGAAGAATTACCACGTTTAAGCAGCTCAGACGGCTTTCAGCACCTCAAGGACTCCTGGTGATGGTTTTGTTAAGGTTTGGTTTGGAGAGTTCCCCCTCTGAGGCTCTGCAAAGCATCAGCAGTGGTCGGATTATTTTTTTATATGAGGCCATTGCTTTCAGTAACATCTTATGGTTGGATCTCGGGTGAATACAATGGCAAAAATAATGGACGTTAGTTTTTTTGGTTTATTCAAGTCTCTGCCTACATCCACATCTCACACAACCTAGTAGATACTTGGACATTAATCAAATTCACGAATTCACTAATGCCATCAGTGAAATTAAAGTATACTCACCACTCTGCTGCGATCAGTTTCCCTTCTATTACAGAAATCAGTTTTCATTCCTTTATTTTCATTTCTGACCAATCCACGTTAAGCTGTAAGTGAAACAAAATACATCATCACTGCAGCTCTCTATAAGGTTGTGATAATAAACAATGCTTCTCCTCATTTGTACTCAACAGTTACTGGAAAACCAAGCAGCTGTCTCCGAAGCGCCTGAGTACGGGCATCCTGATGTACACGCTGGCCTCCTCCATGTGCAACCAGATCCACCTGTACGGCTTCTGGCCCTTCGGATGGGACCCCAACACGGGGAAAGAGCTGCCGTACCACTACTACGACAGGAAGGGCACCAAGTTCACCACCAAATGGCAGGAGTCCCATCAGCTTCCCGCCGAGTTCAAACTGCTCTACAAGATGCACATGGATGGACTGCTGAAGCTCTCCCTCTCCCACTGTGCTGCTTAGTGCTAAAGCTGCAGCAGGTACAGCGCTCCTTCAATCTCCAACGCTTACACGGGCCAGAGCTGTCCAGACGACAAGGGAAGGATTCGTGTGGTTTTTGCCAAACATCTAAAATCTTGGCTCTGAGGCTGAGTTGGTGCAATGGGCTCAGTAACAGAAGCCCTGTTTGACAAACCGTTCGCGTAAACTGCAACAGCTCAAGGAACAATGAGTCTTTTCATCTTCTTCTGCTCAAGAATGCAAAGCAGTAGGAAAAGGTGGCTGAAACTGGACTTGGAACTAAGCATCAAAACAAAAAATGGCTTCACGGTGTTTTTACAACTCATCAAGAATGCTACAAATCAGCAGACAGACATTAGAGGGCAGATTTATCCTTGAGACCCCTGTCATGAAGCAAAGGGCCACGGAAAAAAGGTGAACATGGCTGAATATCATCTAAAATGTAATGCCGTGTCATGCAGCAACACACTGTGCAGAGCTGATCAGATATACGTAAAAGCCCGCATTGCTCGTAAAACCAATCATGGAGAAAATGATAGAGACATTGAGAGATGAAGAATCCTTTCTTATATTGTCCTGAAGACTGTGCAGTGTTTTGGCGTTTGTAAGCTCATGCATCAGTTCCTCAAACCTCTTGTACCATTATTGATTCACGTGTACCTGAAGCAACACGCGACCACCACCAGGCTTTGTTTCGACGCAGGGCTGCTTTTAGTCTGAACTAGGGTTTGCGATACTTTAAAATATTCTAACCAGCAACCATCAGCCCAACAACCGCTGATAGCCAATATATTAGTGCGATTAGTTTAAGTTGGGAGACCAGTGCGAGTTTGCTTCATTTCTACAATCTCCCTTTGCCTTTTTAGTCTAATAAATAAACAACTCGTTCTTGGGAGGCAGACCATTAAAATAGTAAAGCGACAAAAATCAACCGAAATAAAATATGCCAACTGCCTATTGCCGATATATACTGTATGTCCAATTGCCGAAATGTTGATTTTGAAATGATTACCAGCTGAATTGAAATTGTACTTTTGTTTTCCCCATTACAAAATGTAGGGATAACGTCTAATATCTAAACAACTTCAGATTAGGCACTTGCATATTCATTCAGTCACAGTACCATTATTCTTAAAGCTGCATACCCCTAAATATTGGGGTAAAAACGTCCTGACACTATTTACATATCACCTCAAAGAGTTTAAATGTTATGATATTTATACATCCAGCTGACACAGACCAACATAATCATGATTTGAGTTGTTTTTGTGATGAATGTATGTCCAATAATCTCCCCTCTCCCCTGTTTTTGGTCTCCTCCAACCTCCGAGGGAAATATCTATTTTCTAGCTGCTAAATGCTCCAATTAGTTCACCAGCAAGTTGTAAACTATGTCCGTCTGCCAACCAAAACTGAGAGGTTTCAGCAGAACCTCTTCTATGATATTGCACAAGACTAGACTTTTAGACTCTATTTAACGTCTGGTTGAGTTTGACGCTTTGCCAGAATATCAAATAGCACAACATATATCTTTAGGTGAGGTTGTGTGTCCATGAGACATCTTAAACACACAAGGAGAAGCACCGAGAGGGATGTTGTCACCATTTTGGATAAAGGTAGGACTTTTTGTAAAGCTGACTGATGTTAGCTCGCCGGTTGTGTACTATGCAAGTTATCAGGAAGATTCACTTTGAGACTGTATGCTGCCATTTATTTTCTTCCATGCTGTGGTCATGTATGATAGTTTCTTAGTTCCATATTGGTTAGATGGATGTTATCTTTTAACACTTACCTTAAGTGCAATACATTCATCAGCGCTTATAGAAACTGTAAAAGATACCAGTGGACCCAAACCCTAAAATCTATCTCTTGAAATTCGGGCATTAGTAAAAAAATAATAATGCTTTAAAATAAAAAATCGTTAGTTGTTTTAAATTGTGAGATTGCAAATCCCTAAAATGCTCCATATGATTACATGATTAACATAAATGGCACTCGAACATTGCAGACCTTCGCCAAGGCTGTCTCCATATTTAAAAACAATGAGGTATGTATCCGCCCCATGATTTGATGAGGGAGGCTGTGGCGCAGTGGACTAGTGCGTTGGTGTTCGGATCAGGGGGGCACAGGTTCAAACCCCACTGCAGTCAGCATGTCGTTGTGTCCCTGGGCAAGACACTTCACCCCAAATTGCTCCTGTGGGGATTGTCCACAGTATTGAGTACGTAAGTCGCTTTGGATAAAAGCGTCTAACAAGTAACATGTAATGTAATGATTTCCATTAACTCCAAAATTAAGTGGGTTCTTCCTGGCCCATGCTCTACCTTACCATCAAGTTTAAACCCAATTGGGACAATAGTTTTGCCATAATCTTGCTGACAGCCAAACAAAGTGAATTGAAAACATAATGCCCAAGGTTACTACAAACTGTTCTCTCCTTTACAACCAATGGATCGATCCCTCACCTTGACCTCCACACCCTTACCTTTAACCTTAATACACAAAGGGCTTCCTGACATTGGCATCAACTATGCTTTGCGAGATTTGTTTTCAATTAACATAATTTTTAGGGATACTAGCCTAGCATTTAAGTTTAAGATGATGTAGGGAGTGAGATGATTGCCCCATACTGAAGCACACTGCTGTCACATATGTATTTAGAAAACCTGAGTATTGGATGTTAATTTTTTTTTAGGAAACTGATTGAGCAACACATATAATCAAGAAAACATATTTTGAAGTTCTCACTTTGCAGGCCTGGTTAATTATATTCAGCATGAGACAAGAAGAGTCTTTTAGGTAATTACGCAACACTAAAAGGAAACACATATAGATTCCAATTTTACATTTCAACTGCAAATGTAAATTGGATTAAGTAGGAGAAAGAGTCGTCGTCCACAAATCCAAACGTTGGTGGTTTCCCTGGTCAACACTGGAAACTGAAAAGTGTATCGCTCATGGTGACACCTTAAATCACCTTTCAGTAACCAGTGTATGAATTTGTGTGGAAAGACTAATTATGACTTGTGTGTTGTAAGCGCTTGGTCACAAAGACTACGGTTTAAATCCATTTACCGTCACATTCTGGCTCTTTTGGTTAGGTTTCTTTTGTGTGTTTTGTGAATGTTTTTCCCATCCATCAAGTGTGTTCATTTGTATTTCAGTCAGACAACTCACGTGTTTCTTTAACATGTTTATTAGAAACAGCATATAGTTGAGTTTGGCGTCTAGGCTCGGGCCTCATCACTCCACAGATATACATAGCACGATGAGTGATGATTAAATAACTAACCCCCCGAGCCTACAGGTGGAAGCTGGGGTGGAAGCTGGGGTGGAAGCTGGGGTGGAAGCTGAGGTGGAAGCTGAGGTGGAAGCAGGGGTGGAAGCTGGGGTGGAAGCTGGGGTGGAAGCTGAGGTGGAAGCTGAGGTGGAAGCTGGGGTGGAGGTGGGGCAGGCGAGCAGCAGCGACGTGGAAGTAGCTGCAGCAATAGCAGCAGCAAGCAATGCATAGAGAGAGATCTGGCAGGTTAAATAGAGCGGCATATTAAGGAGACTCTGTTTGGTTGGTTGTAGAGTGGCAAGGGGCGTTATGTATGAATGCAGCATAAGTGCTCGAGTTGACTGCCTGAACTAGCTCGCAGGCATCGCCCCATTAATGAGTTAAAATACTCAGTGATGTTTTTACGGGGGAACTGATATGTTGATGATGTTTCTGTCGCAACTATATCGTGTGATATCCACTCTCTGAATCTGGCATTGACATTCTCAGTTTAAACTCAACAGAGGCAGTTATTTTATTTAAATTTATTATTATCATATCTACCATTTGCTTTCTTTTTTCGTGTATTTCGCTGCAATGTGTAAATGAGACAACAGCAACAACAGACACAGACATATTTGTGTGCGTCATTTCCGCTGTGTTTTACATGGTTTGTTGTTGTTGTTGTCTCCTGTCTCATTCCACAATGAGACGTCTGTGACTTGAACATGATATCTTCAGCACTTTGACAAAAAAGATTGTTGGCTTGAAGGGTAAACAAATTATTTAGTAACACTGCTAATGTTATTTTTTTGACATGAAGACATTACAAATACAGTTTAGGAGATCTAAATGTGTTTTATTTTTCTCTTCTTTTGTCGGCTTTTATTTTTGTAATATAGAATATCAGTCGGTATCAGGTAACATTTTTCCAGAATGTATTTTGAGCATTTTGAATGATATTGATGAGGCTGGCTCCATTCATATCAACATTTCTGCAGAGATCACTGTATGAACGGTAATACATATTAAAACCACGTACGCTATAGATTAACAAATATGTTTTATTCATCCAATACTTGAAAGAAAATATCTACTCTGTATTTATTTAATCATTTAGTCATTAAAGTGAATTGAAGTTATCAATTTGAAAAGTGAATCCTGTCTTGTTTTTATTGGACGTTACTTAAAGGTCCCCTATTATACTGTTTTTCATTCATATATTATAGGTCTCAGATATATACAAACAGTGTTGGGCAAGTTACTTCCAAAATGTAATACAGTACATATTACTGTCTTGTTTAAGTAATAAGTTACATTACAATATTACTGTCTCTGAAATGTAATGAGTTACACTACTTTTATATTACTTTTGAGTTACTTTACCAAAATAACCGCAAAAGAATGGCTCGGTATTTTAAATGCTAAAATGTAGTTTAGTGCAGCTCATTATACATCCAGTGAAGGGCGATGTGTAGCATAACAACTGTGTAGGCCATTAAGGCTACTAACAACTTTTATTACATGGCTTGGTCAGGGTTCGAGTTATAAACTGAGCTCTATGGGGGTCTTTAAAACTAACGCGCATGCACGCACACACACACACACACGCACACTCAAACACACTCAAACACACACACACACACACACACACACACACACAGCAGCAGCAGCCCTCTACTTGCTACAAACTTAAATATGAAAAGGTTCAAATACGCACACACACATCATCTCGGCTCGCGCAGCACGCTCACAGGCATAGATTGCGCAATAATGTATTGCGCACCTTGGAGGTGCAGTGCAGGCATATTGTCATTCAAGAGATAAGTAGTTATTTTGGAAAACATGTTTTTCTTTAGGCTGATCAGGGAACCCGACGCGAAGCGGAGGGACCTTGATGAGCCCGAAGGGTAAACCCCAGGCTTACTAATCTACCCGCACAATTTTTCTCTGGTGTCGGAATGTCTCGCGATGTTAGTAAATTCTTAAAAAACAAAACACCATTTAATTTCGGGTTAAAATGTGCTGTAACTGCATTACTGAGAATTGTAACGGGTAGTATATTACCCAAATTTCATTAGTAATGCGTTACATTACTTCGTTACAGCAAAAAGTAATACATTACTGTAACTCCGTTACTTTTGTAACGCGTTACACCCAACACTGTAATACAAAACATGTCTCTGAAGTGTTTGGCTCCAAACACCAAACAGGTCATTGCAGCATCCCATAATCCCCTCTGTTTCAGCCCTGTTTCCAAAGTGCTGATTCTCTGTCTGGTACTTTAGATGAAAATAAGGAGCCACTCCCCACGCCCCTCTGAGAGATATTTGGTTACAAAGAACACAATGGTGCTCTAGGAGGAGATTCAGGAGATAAGGTGTGGGGGGGGGGGGGGGGGTTACCTTGGTTGGTGATTGGCTAATGGTTACTCAAGCCAAAACATCGTTATGACATCATAAAGTGGCCAAAATCTGATCAGCTCATTTTCAGACAGGTTTTTATATAAATGGATCAGGACAAAAAGAGAGAGAATCTTTTTTCCTGAAACTTTCAGAGTCTCTTTACACAGAGGGGACACATGTTGATGTAGAAGAGACATGAAGAAGAGGGGACACATGTTGATGTAGAAAAGACATGAAAAAGTGGATTTTGCATAATAGGTGACCTTTAATACTGCTGTCCGTTGTTTATAACATTATTTCATGTACTGTGAAGTGTTTGTTTCATCTTGTCTCACTCGTGATTCGATTAAATTGTAAATCACATGACACAGGAGAGACATAGGGACATAAGAAATTATCCTAGGAACAACTGGGATAAGGTCAACTAGATACAGTATGTTCCGCCATGACTAAATTGTTTTTAATAATATTGGAAAATCTGAAGGCCGTCCGTAATATGGAGCTGCCGAGGAATTCATGTTCACCTTAAGGTAATAAATCAAGAAATAAGAGGGCAATTATTTCATAAACTACGGACTTCTTTTTGCAACCAGTTGGGAGCCCCCTGTGTGTGTGTGTGTGTGTGCGCGTGTGTGTGTGTGTCTCTGTGTGTGTGTGTGTGTGTGTGTGTGTGTGTACCAGTGTCACATGATCACCAGTAAAAGGGGATTATTTAACATTGCATAAGGTTCGGACACCATTCTGTGACCTTTAACCTTTGTGGGGGAGGGAGACAGGTCAATGTCCAAAACATGTTGGAAACAGAGTCAAACAGAACAGCATGTGATATATTCTGAGTCAGTCATCAGCAGCGTTACCACAGGTATCAATACAATTGTATATTATATTCAAACTGCACTGTTGGTCAAACTGCACTGGTTCATTTCTTTGAGTTGTTGAAGTCATTTAATTTTAAAATACATTCTCTCATAGGTGGCAACTATAGCTTTCATATATTAATTCCATTAGTTCAATACATTTCTGTGTATCTTCACTAATTCTGTCAAATGATCTCACTATTACTCAAAATATCCTCTCACCATCAATTCTCACCCTGTCCGTAACTTAGTTTATTTCACATTTCCTTTCCTTGTCTATTCTGTTTTATTTGCATCTTATAATATACATGTATTATTTAGTCTACTATACATTTTAAGGGTATTAAATAACCCTGTTTAGGTTTTAAACCTTAATATATTTTACTTTTTTATTATTTGTGTCACAAATACGTTGTTTAACAAAAACAAACATGCTAACGGAATTGTTGTGTGTGTGTGTGTGTGTGTGTGTCCTTACTTTACTAAAATGTCCTAATTTTAATAACATGTCCTCACTTTTTTAAAAAGACCCTCACTTTACTCAAGGGTCCCCACTTAACTAAAACATCCCGACATGTCCCCTAAAGAAACACATTGATCACCTTCTGACTATGTCCTCAATGTCAAAGCTCACAAGCTTAAACTCCTCAAATAAAAAAAGACACACATGACAACACACACACATTTACTTACAACAGTTTGCAGATCAATACTGCTTGATTTTAGGGAGTGTGTCAGAGGTCAGAGGTCAGGGTGCCTCTTTTTGAGTCATTGGCAATGAAGACTAGTCAAAGGGAATTTAGAAAAACAATATTTTGAATTTGTTTTTTTAATCAACAATCAAAACGACAGATAATTTGTACCATTGCAACAACTCAGAGTCAATCTGATGAACCTCTGTAGTGAGACTCTTTACTTTACAAAAGAAATAAGCACATTAATTGCAAAACCACTTTTTAAATTAATGTTAGAAAATGTGTTTTTAAACTAACAAAATTATACTGCAACAATTCATTTGAATATGGCATTTTAAACTGAAACTGATAAAGATGTTATGTTAATAACGCCTTTATAATTATTGGGATAAACAGGTTTGAAATCATTTCAATGTATACTATAGGACAGTAAACCAAAAATATGGTTTAAAACTTGAGAGATGCATAAATAAATGTTAACTAGGTAAAATAAGATATGAATGAACAACAAAAATAAAATAAGTTACATTTATTTGTTATTGGCTGTGGTATGTTATTGGTTATGTTCACATATTTGGTTATTAAAATGTAAAGCGATCTTTTTCATATGGGTGTTTAGAGTTGTACCCCTAGATCTAGTCTCTAGTAATGTGTGCTCAAAGTGCACCAGATTGAAGCATTTTACTTTACATTTTCAAACATTTCTTCCCGAGGGGGCATACCCCCGGACCCCCCTAGAGGATGTGACGTCCACACCCCAATTAAAATGTTCATACAATACTGAATACATTTGAAGCCTTTTTGATGTATATTACCTATGTCAATAAGTTTCTGTTTTTGTAGTGTATTGGTCTTTTGTAGAGATTTTTCATTTATTTTGTATATATTCTATTGGGTATTCCTTGGATACTTTTATCTTTTCTACTGAACGATTTTCTGGCAGGGGGGGGGGGGGCGCCAGCTAAAATCTCGCCTAGGGCAGCAAATTGGTTAGAACCGGCCCTGTGTGTGTGTGTGTGTACTTATACTCCTCACCATATGGTTCTCCTGTCATTGTGATCACTCAATATCTCTTACTGTTAAAACATGTCAATATTTCCGCACATATCAAATATGATCAATTTAATTTATTTATGTTAAATTACAGGAACACTTTTGTTTTGAAACACTCTGGGTATTTTTAGGAACAGATTTGAGAACAACGGTCACATGTATGTAGGTCAGCGTGTATGTAAATGGGAGAGGTCAGATGGCGTGCGCCGGGGGTGGCTGACCTCTGACCTCTGACCCTTAACTGCTCTGCGTCTGCAGCTGCTGACAAAGCAGCGCAGCAGGAGTCAACAGCTGGATTTAAACAGGCCTCGCCGTCTCAGAGATTAGGATTATTTCTTATTTAAATGAAGCAATTTGTTATCTTTCAAACGTTGTATGGATCAAAGTCACGGCCACATTATCAAAGACTAATAAGGGAATTTAATGCTAGTATCTGATGGTTATATTTACTCACTTTTTTGTGTGTTAGTGTGCATTAATGTTTTTAGATGACCCTCTATGTTTGTATATTTGTACTTATTTACATGTGTGATATATCAATTCAATTTTAAGGTCAAAGAGGAATTGATTATTTAGGTCAAAGTGATTATATATAATTTATACGGAAGCAGACTAGGGCCAAATGTAAAATACATGCAGTATATTTTATACATTTTCTGAATATAATTTGGATTTTTCTACTTTTTTAAATAGAAATGATTTGCTGAGTCCTACATTTCAAGTCAAAATTCTGAAAAATATGTTTTATATTTCTAATATTTACATTATAATTAATTATAATATAACAAATGACAAGAAAAAAAAAATTATGAACGGAAAATATTGTTTTAAAATAATTGTTGTATCGCATGCTAATAGTTTCAAATGCCACAATTTACCCACATTTAAAAAGTAAAACGTCCAATATGTTTTCATCCTCTGTCTTCTAATTCTCTTGTATTTGGGTTTAAACCCTAAAATAAGAAGACACCTACAGAACCTAATTATGGGCTGAAATGGTGACTTCTGGAAATATATCAATATGCTTCGTCCCTACGGTTGAACTCACTGTGTGAATGTGTTCTGGCACATAGAGCAGCTCTTTTAAACTGCTGTTGTCTCTGATTCAATCATGTAGAGATATTAAATATTAATACATCCCCTCCTCTTCCTCCTCTTCCTCCTCTTCTTCTTCTTCTTCTTCTTCTTCTTCTTCTTCTTCTTCTTCTTCTTCTTCTTCTTCTCTTTGATCAGCAGTGTGAGGCCGCGGTCTCGCTCTGCAGCCGTCGTGCTGATTGTCGGCAGCACAGAGGGAATCAATAAATCAAATGTTATGATTAAAGAGCAACAAGCCTCAGGGCATTAATAATAACCATGCAGGAGGAAGAGGAGGAAGAGGAGGAAGAGGAGGGTCCTCTAGTTAATAAGTGATGACTGTGCTGTGATTTTTGGAATCACTGTCAACAAAGACAGGGTACTATACTCTGCTTTGAGGCTTATGATTATATTTGACTTTAACAAGTATTATATAAAATGATATTATAACTTCAGTAAAATGTTTGGATACTTGTACTTTTACTTGAGTATTTCAATGTTTTGCTACTTGGTACTTCTACTCCACTACAGTTCAGAGGTAAATGGTGCACTACATGTATTTAATACCTTTAGTTACTTAATGATGTGAAATATAATCAACTCTTAAATCCGACTTTAGTTCCACCTGGAGTAAATAAACGTACTTGATACATGTTGTTCGACAGGAGCACAAGAACACGTTATCCGTCAAATCCAGTTTTTCATTAAAAGGCAGCAGTGTATACATAGATAAGTTTTGTGTAACATGCATAGATTTGAGAGCGTGAATTGAGTGAACAAAAAGTAGGTCAAGATTTCTATAAACGTGTAATTAAAAGTAATAAATTATGTGGGGATCGGGCTATATTTTTATTTGATGTGTCTGTTTCTTTTGTGTAAAAAATGTTAGGTGCCGACTTCCCTTTAAATTCTTAAATAGCTGCTCTCCAGATCTCCAAATGTACAGAGAAGAGGACACACACACACACACACACACACACACACACACACAGGAAACGTATCTCTAATATTGATCTGAATTAGCATGAGCTGCTGCCTGTGGCCATGTTCCCTCTGATGTTTGCTAAAATATAAACCAGCGTGTGTGTGTGTGTGTGTGTGTGTGTGTGTGTGTGTGTGTGTGTGTGTGTGTGTGTGTGAGTAATGAGAGAAGACGGTGAGCCCTTTAATGATGTGAAATATCCTGATGAAATATTTTAGAAGTGTGTAATTTAAAGGTGAACTGTTATTTAAAATGAATAGTTCTTGCTGTAATTGAGATTGTTACTGTGTATTTTTGTAAATCCAGTATTGACAACACATTACATTTCTTAATTGAAAAAAAAAAAGAGATAAAGGGAGAAGAGTTGGTAAGGAAATCCAAATAATTCTAACATTTAAATTCATATTTCAAACAACAAATTCAATAATATGAGTTTAAAGTGTAAGTGCCCAATTAGACACCCTACATACTGTAAGCTTTTCACTTGAAAATCTTTTTGGAAAACAACATTTATTTTAACACAAATGTGGTGATAATATTTCTGCAATGACTTGACTTTAGATCATTTGCTTATAGTTTCATTAACCACTTCTTTACTGATGGTTGGTAGCATTTTATTTTTATTTTATTCATCTATTTGTATGCTTTTATGATCTCCCCGTGGCTTTGCATGATTTCTGTTGAGGCCTATTTTGTCAACATGTCGGTGTCACTGTTTTATGATTGTGTTCCCGGCACCCCCTTCTTAAAAACTTCAACTTGAAATTGATGAAATGAAATATATATTGCTTTTTCATGAACACAAAACCCGTCAGCATTGACCATTTTGAATAACTATACCAACCTTAGATGCAATAACACATTGTGATGTTTCTGTTTAGAGATTTAAGAGTGGTATTGTGCTTTTTCATCATGTTTTGAATGATTGTTTTATTACTTTACTCCCATTGTGTTATCTTATATTGTATGTATTCCCTGTACAGCGCTTTGGTCAACTGAGGTGGTTTTAAATGTGCTATATAAATACATGAAGATTGAGATTGAGATCTAATGACGTCAGATGTTTAAATGTGTGATTTGTTGCAGTTGTATATGAAGTCATAGAGGCTGCAGATGAAAGGCAGTTAAATGGGTGTTTGTTCAGAGCCGAGCCGTGATCAGCGGACGCATTAGAATACAGCGGCTCCCGTCCGCACGCGGCCATTGTGTTCCCATTAAAACCCGATTTCACGGCCAACACACCGACACAAAGAGGCAGCAGGTCGAGGAGTCTGAGAGGAGGAGGAGGAGGAGGAGGAGGAGGAGGAGGAGGAGGAGGAGGAGGAGGAGGAGGAGGAGGAGGAGGAGGAGGAAGAGGAAGAAAGAAGTGTGCCTTTGCTCCTTTCTGCATACATGGCTTTCAATGGGCTGTAAAATGCTGCAGTTATATTAATATTAGTGTGTGTGGGTGTGTGTGTGTGTGTGTGTGTGTGCGTGTGTGCGTGTGTGCGTGTGCGCGTGTGCGTGTGCGTGTGTGCGTGTGTGCATGTGTGTGTGTGTGTGTGTGTGTGTATGTGTGTGTGTGTGTGTGTGTGTGTGTGTGTGTGCATGTGTGTGCGTGTGTGTGCGTGTGTGTGCGTGTGTGTGTGTGCGTGTGTGCGTGTGTGCGTGTGCGCGTGTGCGCGCGCGTGTGTGTGTGTGTGTAGGGGCGCCGTAAGGGGGTGAAAAGTTAGGACGATTCTAAGGGCCCGTGACTGACAGGGGCCCAAACAATTTCAGAACATTAAGAAAAAAATGTTTAAGTAACCAATGTGATTATCTTTTCATGGGGCCCAAAATCCCTGGCGGCGCCCCTGTGTGTGTGTGTGTGTGTGTGTGTGTGTGTGTGTGTGTGTGTGTGTGTGTGTGTGTGGGTGGATGTGTGTGTGCGCTGAAAAGCATTAACTTTGACTTTAATTAAATGTATTATGTCAACAAGTTTCACATAATTGTATTAGGTTAGTTGAAAGCAATAATGTTAAGTTTAAATACAGAATAGTATATTATACGTTTCAGCTAAACTAATATAATATAATATGTGAGAGTAATAATACTAATCCCTTTAAAATACATGTTATTTAACAATGTGAGATATTACGTTAAAGGATATATGTAATGTATTTGTATATAATATCACTATATTTAATAGATATGTGTATATGGGTTTCTCTTCACATATCTAATCCCTATATACAGTATTTATATATAAGCCTTTAACTATTTATATATAACAATAAATAAGCATTACATTAATAATTTAAAGATTGCATTTGAACATAAATATGTCATCTCCTTTATTTCATTTTAACCTACAGTATATATCAATTATAGTATTATTTTTGTCTGTATTCCTTTGTATGTATTGCTGTCTATTTTAAAAATCTCTATTTTATCTCGTTATATTGAAATCCAGTTAAATAATATATAACTATTATGTCTTTAATTCAGTGTCTGAATTTTCTCTATTCATCTACATAACTCTGCAGTGTTGTGTCTTTGTTTAAGCTCTGTTATATTTCCATTTGTTGAAGTTTAATTACCAAATCTGTATATGATTCTCTCCTTGTCTTGTATTATCTGTTCATGCAGTTTCTTGAATAATCTGCAGAGTATTTGTGTCTATTAAATATTTCTCTCTATTATTTTACAATGTGTGTTAAACTTTTACACACAGATTTGTTACCGATTGTTCTACATTCACCTCTTTATCAGCTCTCCTTTCTGAATCAATTTCAATTGTGTCTCTAGTAAATCTCATCTATGCCAACATACTCTACAATAATTCTTTATATCAATCAATCAATGTTTATTTATATAGCCCAATATCACAAATGTTACATTTGTCTCAGTGGACTTCACAGTTTGTACAGAATATCAGTATTACAATACGACACCCTCTGTCCTTAGACCCTCACATCGTACAAGGAAAAACTTCCAGAGAAACCCCACAGTTTAAAGTTGAAAATGGGAGAAACCTCAGGGAGAGCAACAGAGGAGGGGTCCCTCTCCCAGGACGGACAGACGTGCAATAGATGTGTAAATCGAAGAGATAATACATTTTACAGCGTAGGTAGACCAAATGTTTGGAAATGCATGTGTCTATAATAAGAAGATGAATCCATGAGGATGTCAACAATCCTGTGGGAGCCATCAGGGAAGCAGCATGACGAGAGTCAGGCAGGACCGCAGAGACAGGTTCAGCCACAACTCGAAGTCCAGGACTCAGATCCAGAACTCATGACTCAGGATCCAGGACACAGGATCCAGGGCACAGGACCACAGCAACAGGATCAGCCACGACTCAGGATCCAGGACACATGACTCAGGATCCAGGACACATGACTCAGGATCCAGGACACATGACTCAGGATCCAGGACACAGGCCCACAGCAACAGGATCAGCCTCGACTCAGGATCCCGGCGTAGATAGACACCAAAAAGAAATTTGGGGGAAGCTTGGTTATTCGGAACATGAGAGTACACAGGTACAGACAGACAGAAGGAAGAAGTACATGTATAAACATCTGTTTTATATGGTGTATATATCTTATCGGGACCACTTTACAATAAGACTACCCTTATAAAGGGTTTACGAATAGATGTAATTCATTTATTAATTAGGTTGTGAGCACTTTATAAATTATTAATAAGCTTTTATAAGACATGAGATAAACAGGGCGACTGTGACCGGTTGCTTGCCAAATAGTGAGCCCACATTTATCTGTACTGCTAAGTCTTATATTGGCTACCTAGCTTACTTCATCTTCTTCATCAGCCAGCATCCTTGGTGTCTGTTGCTCACTGAGTTGATTCTCGCTAAGTAGCCAATATAAGACCTAGTCATCTTGCCAAATAGTGAGCCTGTGTTGACGTATGAAAACTATGTTAGAACTGGTTTATAAATGGTTCTTAATGATTAATTAAGTGTTTACAACCTAATTCATAACCTAATTAAAAACTATTTATGAATCCTTTATAAGGGTAGTCTCATTGTAAAGTGGTACCGTATTATCTATACAAATATCCTTACAAATCTATGCATGTATGTATATAACTCTGAATTGTTATTTCTCAACATCATTGTACAAAATATCTGCACAGCTTGCAATATTACCTTTATGAACCTGTATTCAAATCTTTGTGCCTCTGCTTTTAAATGACTTATTATATTGCACTGCAACTTTTATTCATGTATTTTATACCTGTGTTTTCCATATATTGGCTTGTTCTCTTTGCTTTTTAATGACTGTTTTTAAATGCCATTTTATAATGTGTTTCCGCTAACACTAATGCTCTTAATGTTTGTAAAGCACTTTGAATGGCCGTGTGTTGAAAGGAGCTATCTAAATAAATGTGCCTTGCCTATAATCCTGCAAAAACACTGCCTGAATCTCATCAATGCATCACTTTGATTTAACACCTAGTATGGCTGCCATCAAACACCAAAACACAGCGAGCAGGAGGAAGAGGAGGAGGAAGAGGAAGAGGAGGTTTACAGCCGGACAGATGGACCCCCGTTCAAAAACTGCTGGGTCATTTCGAGAGACAGAGAGAGGGAGGATGACACGGGTTATATTGAGAGGGGGGAGAGAGAGAGAGAGAGAGAGAGAGAGAGAGAGAGAGAGAGAGACAGATGCGAGGCAAAGCGGAGTGTTTGTCACCAACGCTATAGATTAGCATGAGGTCTCCAGCACAAAGCTGCAGATCAATACTCTGAACACAGCAGATGGCCCGGGACACAGGGGGAGAGAGGGGGAGAGAGAGGGGGAGAGAGGGAGAGAGAGAGAGAGAGGGGAGAGGGAGAGAGAGGGAGAGAGAGGGAGAGAGGAGAGAGAGAGAGAGAGGGGGAGAGAGAGAGAGAGAGGGGGAGAGGGAGAGAGAGGGGGAGAGGGGAGAGAGAGAGAGAGAGAGAGAGAGAGAGAGAGGGGGACAGAGGGAGAGGGGAGAGAGAGAGAGAGAGGGGGACAGAGGGAGAGGGGAGAGAGAGAGAGAGAGGGGGACAGAGGGAGAGGGGAGAGAGAGGGGGAGAGAGGGGGAGAGAGAGAGAGAGAGAAGGGGAGAGGGAGAGAGAGGGGGACAGAGGGAGAGGGGAGAGAGAGAGAGAGAGAGAGAGAGAGAGAGGGAGAAGAGAGAGAGAGAGAAGAGAGAGAGAGAGAGAGAGAGAGGGAGAGGGGAGAGAGAGAGAGAGAGAGAGGGGGACAGAGGGCACTGACAAACTGAAACGTTGACTCTAGTGACATGTATTATGTCGACAAACAAATATATTGAGTTGAACTTAATATATTTAATTTGAGTTTAATATTATTGTTTTCAATATTGTGTATTATTATTATTATGAATGATTACACAAAAGGCTGAAAAAACATACCTTTCATATTTAAGTTAAATATTTAAAGAGTTAACTTTTTACAAACATCACCTTTAACAAATGACAGCTCTTAATTTGACATTTAATCTTTTTTAACAACAATGTTTATAAATTAAACAGCTGTGAATGTCATCATAATTCTTACACACAAATGTTTGTGCTTTTGCAGGACAGGACAACCTTGAACATATTTACCAAAAATTAAGTTTTCTTGACTGATATGTATCTGAGCTTAAATAAAGAACAAAGAATCATCCGAAATACAGAAAACCTGAGAAACGCAAATAAAACATGTTTCAGAGTCTGACAACAACGTGACTCGACACAGATAAGAGGCTAATGATTACCTCAGCAGACACAACACACACACACACACACACACACCACACACACACACACACACACACAACACACACACACTCCCTCTGTGTCTGTGCATACATCTCCATTGTTGTCCACAACTATTGAACACATAACTGACATGTTCTATTTTTATCATGAACACACACTGCAGTTTATTCAGACTCAATCACACACACACCGTCCTGCTGCTGCTGTTACTACTAGAGCACCACATGTGGATTCATCCGCTGCTGAATATAGTCCCATCAAAAACTTTACCTTTTGATTTGCACATGATCGAAAATCAATCATACTTCATTGATGACATTTTTACATTACGATACAGCTAAGTGCATTCTACAATAGAGATCATTATAAACATACACTTCACTATATAACAGGACAAAAAAGTGGGGGCAGTTGGGAAAGGTATTGGGAAACTTGCGACTGAGGCTCATGGGAGATGTAGTTGTTAGAAAGGTTAAATTGTTAAATGTTACGTTTTTTGAAGTTATGCATTTCTTTCGTCACTGCCCGGCTGTGATGTCAGCGTGTTGTTGACACCTCCATATTGACCACCGACTCCATCACTTCCTCCTCCTCCTCCTCTTCCTCCCCCTGCAGCTGCTCCTTTACAGCCTCCCTCCCCCCCATCCCCCCGTAAAGCTTCCCTCCATCCTCCCTCCATTACTTCACCCCTCATCTCCCCCACCACATCTACCTTGTCCTTCTATCTTTCTTTATCTCTTCTTCTTCTTCCTTTTTCACCTCCTCTACCTCTCCTCCCTTATACCTCTTCTCCCCTCTGGTCTCCCTCTATTCCTCCACTACATCTTACCCCTCTCTTCCTTTGTGCAAAAACACCTGCAATGTGCAATAAAGACCGTTTTTTTTGCAATACTGTGCAAAAATCGCTTTTATGTGCAAAAGATAATTCTGATAATGTCTCAACACCTTAATATGTGATATTTAAATGCTGCTAGCCATGTGTACTCATTTATCTTCATTTTTATGTTTGCTTTTCTGAGTCAACAAGTTGGCTTAATTATTGCATGCCTTTTTTACCTGCTATTCCACTTGTGCTGTAACACCGTAAATGTCCCCGCTGTGGTACTAAAAGAGGAATTCTGATTATAAAACTCTTTAAATCGTGGAGATAAGTTAGTGCCATTTTTCTTCACTTCCTCACTGCCATCTTTCCTCTTCTCCTTTATTCCCTCCAACCTTCTCTTTCTGTACTGTGGAACATAATGGCAGCAGCTTCTCAAATTGGCTTCTTTCATCGAAACAGCAACATTTTTTAAAGAGGAAACGGACCGACAGGACAGGTTGTCCCTCAGCAGAAGACCCCCCCTCGCCCCCTCACCCCCCCTGTCTCTCTGACAGCTGATCAAAAGGAGAAAATGGGTCAGGCTTCTGTCCTTAATTACACAACAGTCTTTAAACAAAGCAACATCTGCCCAAGTAGCCGTCCTGCTCCTCCTCCCCACCTCTTCTTCACCGTCTCCTGCACCTTCTTTCCTGCTATTAGTGAATTTGGTAACATGTACAATTTGGTTGGGACGATTTAGACAGTGTCCTATTGGCTAAAATCCAATGAATGTATTCTAAATAAGTGCTATTGAATAACCTCAAAGTGCACAGCAGGTGAGCTGAACATGTGAAGCTGTTACATTTTGCCCCAGGCTCGTTTACGATTCAATGTGTTGAGTTTCCAGCAATAAACAGGTCGTAAATTAATATTTACTTGCGTTTAAAGAAGCTTTTCTCCCTTTAATTAGTACCGATTATTACTAAAGAATTCCTATAAATGATTATTGTATTGCGGACCAATCACATCAAGCAACAACTCAACGTCCGCAAATGTGCAGATTTTCACAAAACGTTCATTTCTTTTTAAATGTTATCAACAGTCTAATGACTTAAAGCATCTGGTGATTTTTGGAACTTGAAAGTATTTTCTCACAGTGACAAACAAATACAGAAAATGGAGACTCTTGCACAGATTATAGAAACAGGGCAAAAGAAGGAGGGACCTGAGATCTGTTTGGTAAGATTTGTTTGGACCTGAGATCAGTGGTTCAGTCTGTAGGGGCTCGGACTTAGGACCAAAGAGTTGCCGGTTCACGTCCCAATCGGACTGGAGTGTGAACTGGTGCTGGAGAGGAGTTTAACTTCTTGAGCAAGGCACTGAACCTGCTGCTTCAGATCCTGTGCATATATAACGGTGTGTGTTTGAATCTGTACGACATAACTGTGTGCATTTGTATGCGCTTGTTGAGTGGGTAACTGAATCAATAAAGGTTTATCTTTCTGTATTTCTTTAAAAAAGTGCTGCCTCAAATCACAAATGTGTTTAGCCTTGCAAAGTCTGATGAGACCTAAAACCAAGAAATGAGTTAGCATTTGATAACTTCCTGGTCCCATCATCTCGAAGTCAATTGTTTTTTTGAACGACCCTGAAATAAGGTCTGTGCTTAACACAAGCTGAAGAGATTTTTACATTTGGTTTTGGACATAAAATACATTTCTCACTGGTAAATATCTGATGCTACTACACGTCTTAAAAACAACGGTTGCTTGGACTTCTCTCACGGCGAACATTAGCCACCTTTAGCTTAGCGGTGGTGTAGTTTCTTTAAAGCCTTACATTAGCTTTCACTTCTGGAGATTGCATTTAGAGAATAAAGTGGTGTTAATATATGGAGATTATATCCATGTGTAGACTCCAATGGGAAAAATCCATTGCTTTTTATCGAGGAAACCCTTGTGATGCTACATTTTGGGTCGGCCTACAAAAACACCGCACCACTCTGTCTTTCAGCAGGATTACAGAGGAACTACTGGCCTGATAACCCTGAAACTTGGTGAAAGGGTGTAACATGGGCAAAGGAAGATACTATTCCATTTTTGAGCATATGCGTTGACAGGGTGGAAACACACATAGTTTTTCATTCATAGAAACAGCTTAATCTGAGGTCTGTACTCTCGGAGTTCCCTTACAGTTGTCTTTTATCATCATTCACCATGAAAAAGGAGGTATAACTGTTAGTAATTTAATATAAAATAAGTGTGTGTGTGTGTTTCTTTCTGGTTTTGTCTTGACTGTTGTTATGTTATGATGATGGATCAGAGGGAGAGAGAGACAGAGAGCGAGGCAGACAGAGTTATATAGCAGTCCTTTGTCCTTGGGAGTGTAATGAATTGTAAAGTGAACCAGCTACAGGCCATAATGCTCTTTCAATGCAGCTCCCACGCTCATCACTCCACCCAGGGACTGTCGATAACACACACACACACACACACACACACACACACACACCACACACACACACACACACACACACACAGACACACACACACACACACACCGGCACATCATTTACACTGCATCCGTCTGCACCCAGCACTCTGAGCTGCACGGCTGCACACATCTGTCCTAACTGCACTCATTCACTGTTTTACTGCTCCTCTGTTCGTGCTGCATTCAATGTCGATGCACAGAACGTCACGTCATATTATCACATAACTTTGCTTTAAATCGTGTAAAAACATATTGGGCTCATGCATGCAAAAGGCCCCACAACCTTCTTGTACAGTTGATTAAGCTCTATTTGTGTCTCTTTAGGGACATTTTTTGTTGGTTTTTGAAATCATTTTGTGACTTTTTTGGGTCATATTGCATCCGTTCATGATTTCTTTCTGTTTGTTTTGCCCCTTTTAATAACCATTGCATCTGTTTTGCATCGCTTTGTAGTTTTGATGGTCTTTTACAGTATTTTTACTGCATGTTTGTCATGTGAGCTGCCTCTCAAACCATTTTTACAAAACTTATTTAATAGACAAACCTTTCAAAACTTATAAAAACAGAAACGAGTTCCGAACATTTAAGACAGATATTTAATAACTTTACAACTTTCAAGAATATCTACTCGTTTCTCCTCCACAATGTACGGAAATAAGACAGAACAAAACAAGGTGAGTTCTGATCCAAGATCTCTTTAATTCCTTATCAATACATTCTCCATAAACTGCAACAATCCCATGAAAAAAAACCTTAATAAATCTCTTAAATCATTACTTTCACTCGAGCAGTATGGTATTTTCTAAATGATGCTGTCATATCATCTTACATCATTTGTATCCTGTCATATCGTATTAAGGTTGTGCTACTTTGACTCTTTAAGCATATATGCTGTGGAAAATATCAGAAAGGATTTATATAACAAGTGTTGCATGAATTAAAGCTTAAAAAATGATGGAGAGATGTTAGTATTCTGTGATGTGACTGTGTTGTTGTCTGTCACGTCCACTTTACTTGCATCATGTTATTTCCTGTCACCTTAATTTATCTGAACAATCAGAGGAATGGTAAAGGACTGTAGTTATATAGCACTTTCTCCAGTCTTTACGACCCCTCAAAGCGCTTTACATACTACATGTCGTCCACCCATTCACACCCATTCATACAGAGCAGTGTACCTTACTCTAGGACCTAACATTCACACACATTCACACACCGTTGGCCATGGGAGCAACTCAGGGTTAAGTATCTTGCCCAAGGATACATGGACATGTTGGCTGCACGGGCTGGGATCGAACCCACAACCTTCTGGTTGAAAGACGACCGCACTCCCTCGCAGCCGCAGTCGCCCTGCAGCAGAGGAGAAACCCAGCATCCTTACTTTAATCCTTTCCACAATCAGAACAATATGAATATCTGCAAGATCATCCAGTTGGCAAGACTTTTTCATTCGGTCGTTTCGTTCAGCCTGAACATGACATTCAGCTGGAGTACCATAAATGTCTGTATACACATTTTGAAGAGACAGAATAAAACAACCTCACATCACGGTGCATTTAGTGACCGTTCAGATGCTTTCTGTGAGATCTGGTGCTCTTCATCAGCAGACTCAGTCGACAGGGAGTTGTGGGTGTTAAAATTGTCTTTTTCTGAGCACATTGATCGTTTTAACTTAAGAAAAACGTGGCAAACTTGATCTTGTGATGAAGCTAGGAGATATATTTTTGAACATTTATTAATTCCTCTTAATACTTTATACTTATACTCCTCTACATTTGGAAGACATATTTTACTTCTTACACGACATCCACTTGACAGCATTACAGACTCATATTATTAGCTAATACAAAATGTACATTGACATGCAGTATAATTATAGCTTACGATGTCCAGCAGCAGTATATCAAGTAATTGAAATTAGCTCCACATTTACCGGCTGTGATGAACACATTAATCACAATCCAGTAATGTATTATATGTGATTCTAAAATGTGCCATTATACATAATGAATACTTTTGCTATTTTAAATATATTTTCATACTTTTTAACTTTTCAATGAGTAAGATTTTGAATGCATGTGTTTGACTTTCAAGTACTTTTAAAATGTACTATTGCTACCTTTGCGTAAGAACAAAATCGGAGTTCTTCTTCCATACTGCTTAAAGCATCCTTTAAATGCAAAAATGATTTGGTGTTCAAACCCCCCAGAGCAGCTCCACGCTCCACACCGGTCCATCTGATTGGTCGGCTGATCTGTCAGTCAGGCAGGTAACGCCCCTCCCTCTGACCCCGCCCCCCCTCTCCCCCTCCCGCAGCAGGTTGGGTTGCGCGGTGTGCAAGGGGACCGTGGACAGCTCCCGTCTGAGCACCAGAGTAACGCAGGAGGAGGAGAGGCTGGATATGGGGGAACCAACGCACAGGCCCGTACGATCGAGATAATAACATTTTTTTTTTTTTTTAAACAAATGTTCACCAACTGGGGGAAATACACACACACACCGAGCTGGAGAGGCCTTAGGAGGACGGGGAAACAACCGAGGAAGTGAAGATAAAGGGGGAATACGGCTACTGACCCATCCCGGAGCATCAGGGGAGAAGCAGCGAGAGAAAGGGGGAGAAGCAGGGAGAGAAAGGAGGGGAAGAAGGAGACTAATTCCGCTCGACCCGATGGACTGAGAGGACAGATGAATGAAGACTGCCTATACTAACGCCTATAGATGTCTGGCCAAGGACCTAGACGTCTATGCCATGAACACGGACATGACGATGGACGGCATCGGCAGCCTGCATGGCGGGGTGTCCGTGAGCTCCGTCCTCCCTGATGTGGAGCTGATGAGCGGCCACAGCCCGCACCACGGCCGCTCATCAGGGGGCCACGGGGCGGCGGCGGCAGCCCTGCGGATCCACCAGGACCTGGCCTCTCGCTCCGCCATGGTGTCCGGCATGGCCAGCATGCTGGACGGTAACGGGGACTACCGTCCGGAGCTGTCGCTGCCGCTGCACCACGCCATGAGCGTGCCCTGCGACACGTCCTCTCCCGGGATGGGGATGAGCGGGACATACACCACCTTAACCCCGCTGCAGCCGCTGCCCCCCATCTCCACCGTGTCCGACAAGTTCCACCATCACCACCATCAACACCACCAGCGGCTCTCCGGGAACGTGAGCGGGAGCTTCACCCTGATGCGGGACGACCGGGGGCTGCCGGGGATGAACAACCTGTACAGCCCCTACCACAAGGACCACATGTCCGGGATGGGTCAGAGCCTCTCCCCGGTGCTCGGTAACGGCCTGGGCTCCATACACAACACCCAGCAGGGGCTTCACAACTACGGCATCACGACGCACGGAGGCCACGATAAGATGCTGAACTTCGAGGCGCACCACACCGCCTCCATGCTCAGAGGGGACCCCCACCAGCACCGAGGCCTCGGCGGCCCGACGGCCGGGATGATGCCGCACCTGAACGGGATGCACCACCCGGGGCACCCGGTCGTTTCCTCGGCGGGCCACCACCCCCACCCCCACCCCCACCTCCAGTCTCCATCCCATGGGCCCGTGTTGGTGTCCAGGGAAAGACCTCCCTCCTCCTCGGGGGTGCAGGGGGTGAACAGCTCGGGGCAGCTGGAGGAAATCAACACCAAGGAGGTGGCGCAGAGGATCACGGCGGAGCTGAAACGGTACAGCATCCCCCAGGCCATCTTCGCCCAGAGGGTGCTGTGCCGCTCCCAGGGGACCCTATCGGACCTCCTGAGGAACCCCAAACCCTGGAGTAAACTAAAGTCAGGCCGGGAGACCTTCCGGAGGATGTGGAAGTGGCTGCAGGAGCCCGAGTTCCAGAGGATGTCGGCGCTCAGACTGGCAGGTAAGAGGACAACAAACCGGGGCCATGCTGCTGGGTTGGTTTGCTTTGTGCGTCCGGACAACAGGAGGAATTCTAAATTAAATTCTAAATTATTTTATATTTTGCTGGCTTTGTTTTGGTGTTTCCTCGTGGCTCTTTTTTCCCTGTGCGCCCATATAGATGAATGGAATTTATTTAGAATCACTCGTGTTATGATTACCATTATTGATCAATAACAAAAAGGGATCGATAGGAAATGACAAGGTCACGGGATTTCCCTCCAACAGTCTCTGCGATGTGCAGCAACCCAGATTTATCTTTCTCCTGGCCCTGCATGTTGGAGGGAAAACACACTTTCAGCAGACTATGCATCAGCTTTAAATTGTACCCAAATGAATGCTTCAAATAAAAAGGCCCATTAATACCGATAAAAGTGAAGGGAAAAAGGCAGTGCTTATATTTATATTTAAACAGTCTGCATGCTATTTGGAAATCATTCAACCTTTACAGACAAAAATCTCATACATTTTAAAACAAGGAGTGAAAATATTTATTCTGAGATATATTTAATGCCTTTTATTTTAGTTACTTGTTTCCTATAATCAGCTGCTGTTGTTCCTTTCATCATCTTGTTAAAGGCTTATTTAATCAGCAGGGAGAGGTCTGATAAAGCACGGCAGACAGAGTGTTTTGTGTGACTGTGAGGGGTTTGAAGTGATGGTCAAAATGAGGGTTTGAACATCAGTGGGTCTGGGGCCCCCTCTAGTGAGGGACCTGCTTTCTGTCCCAACATCAGCCTCTATTGTCTGCAGGGTCAGCAGCAGCAGGCTGGATAAAATTGAGTTGTTCACGAATATATTGAAACATGACTAAGTTTAATGCTTCTGTCGGGGTTAGTATATACCTGTGGTGAATTTATAGTAAGATTAGATCACATGAAATGCATTTAACAGAGGTGTTTTTAATGGTGAATTTACATTATGTCATCCAGAAATCACTGCATGTTGGAATTTCACTTTTGCAAAAAAAGGTGTATTAATTTATTGATAAATAAGACATATTAGGTATTCAACTAAGCATGTACAACTAAATTGAGTCATATTGGCTATTTCAAAAACCAACCAAAACGTACATGCTACACTAAATGCTCTTTGTTGGTTTTAAGCTAAAACATTTGTAATAATTATAATAAATTAAGAGTCCTATTTAACATATAAAGTATGTTTTTTTAAACAACATCAACTAAATATAAAAGTGAAAAATAACTGAAGGGTTCACATTTTCCTTATAATTGTAAAATGTGTTTCTAAAGCAGCTTTTTAGTGTAAAATCAGTCAAATAAAAAACATGAATTCAGTTCATTTTGTTTTGTTTTTTGCTGTCTTCATTTACGGTATAAATAAACACATAGGTTCAAATACATTTAGTATCACCTATCATAATGACAAACACAATACTAAAATAAAACAGGAGGGTAGATGCAGTGACAAAACCACTGTGAAAAGATTAAAAAAAAATAGTGAAATATGTGAAATTGACTTAAAGTAAAAACGTTTGTTTTAGACATTTTGGAACCTTACTGAATGTTTCCTGTTAAAAATAATCCAAATGACAATTTCTCATTCGCCAATTAAACACCTAACCCTTAAAATAATCCATAACTAACACATGGAGATGTATTGTGTTCACCATAAAGCGACAAATGTCATATTATGTCGTAAAATTCTAAAACTTCTGAATCTATATTTCGTTTGATGCCACATTCACAAACACATATAAGTCAATGGAAGAATTCCAACAGTAGGATTTCTAACTCATGCATTTCAGTCTGAAGAACTACTTTAAAGAGCTGCCATGGGATATTTTAAAATATCATAGACTTTAAAATGATTTTCCAGTTTATATCAGTGTGTCATTATCATCATTTTGCTCCATTCGACTGGTTCATGCATTCAGAAAAACGTCAGTATTTAACCGCTGCATTCACTATATAGTATTCACAAGAGTTTTAATGAGCACACATCTCAATGCTCCTCATTTTGGGCCAAACATCTGTTTTAAAAACGATCATGTGTTCTTTACCAGATCATCACAGATTTGCATATTTATTTCAGATTTACATTTATTGGACTACGGTTTTCAGGAGCTCTAAAGATACAAATATAGAATCATGTCAACATTATAGCTACAGACAAAGGGTTAATAATGTACACATTATATGTATATATTTAATATATCTAGACTCAAATCTTACAGGTTTCACATTTGATTATTGCTGTGTGAAATGCTGGAATTTGTAAAGATGTAACATTTTAATATAGTCATTGAAAAACAATGCATTTTATACATTATTGGCTAAACAGAAGGTTTTTAACTCTCTTAAACCCAATTATCTATAACTAGATTACATGTTTAATCATCCTTATCATGAAGCTTAAAACAAAGCTGTTTTCTAATTTCATGGTTTTCATTTTCTGTTAATTTAGGAAAGATAGTGTTGCATTTCTTTAACCCTTAGATGCCCGAGTGACTGGACCCTACACTCTGCCATAAGTGGGTCAAAAAGGACCCGTATTAGAATAATGTGTGTTTTTATGCCATTCTTGTCATTTTGGTTAAGAAAAATCACTTGTATAATATTTAGTATTATATTTTGGTTCACACTAGAAATATTTTATATTGAATTTTTCACTATTTATAATTTTACATTTTGAAAAAAACGTTTTCCCAGAGGATCCCATAGAAAATGCATGCGGGTCATTTTTGACCCACTTATGGAAGCTTGGGTTAGTAATACAAAAACTACAATTTCTTAAAATGTAAATTTAAAATGTGAATGGCATGATATCCAAAACATGTTTTTTGAGGAATAGCTGGAATATGAAATGATAAAAAAAGGTAATTACAAAGATACTTCAAAAAAACCACCTCACCGGGTCAAAAAAGACCCAATTATGCATCTAAGGGTTAAGGGTCGACCTTTGGAATACAACATATGTTAAAATGAAAATATATAGAAATATAAAATCTTAAATGCTGTACAAATGTAATAATAACAATGTACATTTAGGTTATTTACTTATAAGACATTCAATAATGTATTGTACTAAGCTTTGAGTACCCAAATTATATATATATAATTCTTTATTTGTACTCAGAATAACTATTACTAATAATGATAACACTTACATTATCTTCCTTACACTGAAAGACACAAACAGCAATTTCTCTTGTGCAAATATAATATTCTTACATTATTGTAAAATATTTTAACAATATTTCTATTATTGATTTTTATAAACCGATATTATATGATAATATGACAGATGATCAAAGTGTTTGCAGTGTATTTTTAGTGAGTTTTCGGAGATGTTATTTTATTATGAAGTTAACTTCCTGGTGTATTTTTTATCTGCTCAGCATTCTCATATTTACTGTGGTTTTACGTGCTGTAAATGTACCATAAAGTGTCCGAACAGTCTTTGAATAATCCCTGCAAATCAGTGATGTATTCTTTTCATTTGATCCAATCAATGGAGATCCAAACTCAGCGACGACACCTGATTCCCAAAGCATTGATTGGTCTTTTGCATTTAATTAGCCCAGATTCTGCCAGTGGATTTGGTCCGGAGCAGACTCATATTTTTAAATGTGTGCTCATGCTAATGTGGAGGAGATTATCTCTGCAGGATGTGACTGTTATTTCATTAGGGGGTCCTCTGAGATCCAGGGCTATTTGCCGTTATATGGTAATGGGAAAGGACAGGAGGGACGGTGGATAGAGAGCAGGGGAGCGCTCAGATCACACGGGGTGTTGTGAAATGTCAGCGTGCAGAAACTCTGAAACTCTGCTGTCTGATGGAGCTGTCTGTCGCTGGCTGCTGTACGCAGGACGCTGTTTACTCTTTACAAAAGGCCCAATATCTACAAATCAAATCTGAAATCAGTAGGATTGGGTACTCGTATTTATTTATATATGTTGTACTCTATAGACACTGTAACATATATATTTATACTATATTTTTAACTAATGTGCAATGCTATGTAAACATGCCGCTGTAACAAAACGCCTTCTCAATTTCGGACCAATAAAGTAGTCTAATCTAATTTAAAATAATCTAGTCCCAATAGGCTAACTGAGTTTTGGTTACCGATGGCGATAACCAACATCATTTTGTTAATTTCTTGCATTAAGGGATACACAACAACTCTCTTTTCGCTTTTATTTATTTAATACTCAAATGTATTTGTATATGTTGTATTCTATAGACACTGTAACATATATATGTGTATGTTATATGTTTTTATTATATGTTTTACTTATGTGCAATGCTATGTAAACATGCTGCTAACACAAAACTAAAAAATAGTATCTAATCTAATTGAATATAATCTAGTCCCAATAGTTACATAGGCTACCTGAGTTTTGGTTACGGATAACAAACTAATTGTGTTTATTTCTTGCATTAAGGGATACACAACAGTTCTACATTCGCTTGTTTAATAATGAAAAGAATTAGAAAGCGATGGACTTGCTGTATCTTCTTAAGCCTCCAGTATGAGAGACATTTTACTGATCAAAGCAGTTTCACATCGTAGAAGCTTACTGTGTTGAGCCTAGCTTAGCTTGTAAAATGGAAATATTTGGAAACTAGTCTGCACACTGAGGTCCAGCTTAGGTTACATTTCTAAAATGTCAGCAGCTTTAGTTCACTCTGTCTGATAGATTACATATGAACAAAAGGGAACACAAGAAGCAAAGAAAAAGATAACTCTTAGTTGAAAAAGATCGACATAAAAAGTCCGTCTGTTGTGGTTTTCATTTTCTTTGTTTCACAGATTGTTGAATTCAACTACTGTTTTGTTTTAACTCAATTTGAAAGGCAATGGTTACCTACCTGCAACTTATGGATATCCGCCATTATAATTATACGATTAATCCCATGCACATTGTTCTTTCTGGGCATTTTTACAAAACAACATAAGGAGCAAAACATGCTTAGCCTAACTGAACACAAAAAGACAGGAAGCCCTACCTGCAGTAAACCATACCTACAGGATTTGTGGTTAGCTTGTATCAAAAACAACATGTGAATCAGACACAGTGGAGAGGGCTTATGAGCCTCTGTGTTCAAGATATTTGTCGCTAAGTCTTTCTATATGCTTGACCTGGCAACTGTAATTGGCTATCTGTGGTTGCACATAGAATTAGGTAATATTGTCTGGGTTTCAGCGTTTGAAACATGCTAACACATGCTAACGTTAGTGTGAAGACACTCCATGCTGTATCTCTCGACTCAGGCGTAACACTTTGCTCATCTCATCGCTCTCTCTTCTCTCCACGGTGACTTTAAAGTGACTGTATGAACACAGAGCCTCAAAGCTTAGATCAACAACGCTACAAGCAAGCAATAGAGCGGAGGTCAAAGGTCAGAGCTGCAACACTCAGACAATAGATGGAGCAAATATCCCCCCCCCCCCCCGACCCTGAGACCAGCAGAGAGGAGGTGGGGGAGCAGCATGGGGGATTGTGAGGGACGGGGTGATTTGTGGATATTCTTTCACTCTTATATCATCCACACATGCTCTGTACATTCACAACGATAAACATATTAATGATGACACACATGATGCGGTGAATCCCCTCACGTTCGTCTTTTGCTTCTAGGTTCTCTTTCAAATCTGTTTTCCCTCTATAATTTACTATCCTTTTTTATTTAAAGCCAAAAGTACCAGTTTTAGCGAGAGTTATTTCAATTTGTTGTGGTTTTAAAATATTGGTTACATATTTAGGGGTCTGCTCCAGTCCCCTTCCTCACACACTCTCTTTCGGTAATATTTGCAGTGTTGTACGTCAGGGTAATTGTTTAAATACGATCAGTTATAAAGTTGGCCAATGGTCGCTGTTTGCAGAGTTATCTGTTTCATAATTGTATATTTGAAATGACTCGGTTAGCTACGTTAGCTAGCTTAGCTTACAGCAGATCTGCAATCATGTGATCTTGCAATCACATTGTTAAAATAAGCCGATAAAACATACATTTGAGGTTAGTTTCCAGTTCCCAACTTAATAAAAGGTTGGTGACTGTTTTCTTGATGCTTAGATCATACGTGTTGTCAAGTTGTGGAAGATATTTTTTAATCTGCATGTGTTTTGGCGCATTTGTGTTTTTCTATCTGCATCGTTTTTGAATAGCACGTTTCTCCTTATGGAAATGTTTTGTAGCGCGTTAGCGCCTTTCGGCCACCGTACTTTTCAAATCAAAAAAGAGTATTTCATGTTAAAAGCATGTAAGTGCTCTCTTTGTTAGAAGCAGTATAAGGAACTACAGTTATCCAGACACATAATCCATTCATGAATTTCTCAGCACTTTAAAGGATACATCGATTTAAGAAATGCTTTTGTTTGTAAATTCTGCACAATTTTCCGAAGAAGTGTCCTTGAAAGATGTTTGCTTGTTGGTACTTGTTATAGAAAAGATAGAGACACAGTGTTACACTTCCAATGAATACATCCCAAATAACACCTGTCAGTGAGCACAACCCCGGGGAATAATGTTTCCAATAAGAAATGAATAATTGATTCATATTTCCCTGCAAAACAAAGCATTATAAATTCTTCTTAAATGGAAAAGACATGATAGCACTTGCAGTTTCTGTATTGAGTTCCCAAAGATGGCTTTTTTGAGCCCTTTAAAAAGAAAATCCACCTTCAATCATAGCGATTCATTTCTGTTAGTTATATTTTTGATTATATGACAAAAAAAAAACACATATATTTCTGTTTAAATGTTTCTCTGGAGCTTTTCCTCCTTCTTCATTTGGAATATTTCTCTTCGTCCTGCCATCGCTCTCCTCCCTTGGACCTGCTTCTGTCTCTCTTTTGGGGGGAGGTATTATGTGATCGTCGGGGGAATTGAACACAAGAGCAGAGGCAGCAGCGGCCTGATGAATTATTGATGGGAATCTCTGCGTGACCCGCCTCGGTCTGCTCACTTCACTTCTTCTTCACCTCGAGCCGGGTTAACCAGGCAAAATGGAGGGAGGGAGGATAGGGAGAGAGAGGGGCGAGACCGTTCTTTCTTGGAGGATGATACAACCATGCTCAAATCAGTTTAGAATAGTTTGTATAAAAACTACAACACAAATATGACACATAAAAATAGGGGAAATCAACAATTTGACATGGTTAATTCTGTATAATGTATACTTCTAGCACTAAATAACACTTTTACTTTGCCTTCTTGCAATTTCTCCTAAAAATCTATCAATACAAATTAACACATCAAAGCCTCCATATGCAAATGATGCACGTATAGCTGCTGAAAGGCTTTTTGGACACTAATGAAGCTTAGGATACACACAATACTCATGATATTCATCACTTCATTGCTGTTTTTTACAAGGGATGTGTAGATATTTGCAAGAATACAGAATATCACCTGATTTCTGCTATTCAGAGCAGAATGATAAGGGTCCACTTAGAGTGAAATTGTGCTGAAAATCTGAGCGACTGAACCTAAATATTTTCCATTTTACGCATCCTGCTGCAAGCAGACACTTGTGCATTATTTACGAGCCATATCCTGCTTTATGACACAGATTACCAGTAGTGTGTGTGTGTGTGTGTGTGTGTGTGTGTGTGTGTGTCAGTTCCAGACTGTGGGAATACATTTTGTGTGAGTTTTCAGGGTTTCCGCTCTGACCTGCTGCATATTCACAGTCTGCTATTGATCTGTAATAATGGATTTGAGGCTGCTGAGGGGAGACTTCTGATGTTTGTTTGTGTGTCAGCGTGAGAAGATTTGACAGACACTGATATCTCTGTCCTAGCCTGTCGATAGCAGTTTTGGAGGCTGGAAACTGAGACATGACAAAGTCCGTTAACAGATGCTGGGGGGAATTACTGCAAATAGGCCTATGTGGAAAACATTGTATATTGAAGTAGACATAATGGAGGACGACATACTTTGTGTCTCGGACATGTCTCCATGCTTTAATGTTCAAAAAGCTCTGGAGGGAACACAGGGATTTTAGTCAACATTTATCATCAAGCTTTTCGTAAAAAAAACAAAAGTACTTATTTTGCAAAGGGAAAAACTAGATTCCACACAGCAGCATCCCTTTGGATGGCTTTATTTGAATGCTACCTACAACATGCAAGAGTTGAGCTGGCACCACTGCTAACAAGCTTATCTTCTGGCTTTGATTGGCCTTTTACAATACAAAGGAAATGTAATCTACAGAAGCCTAAGGCTGTCTTAAGGCCCCTACACACCAAGCCGATTTCGGCCCTCGATAGATGTCGATAGATGTCTGGCCGCCGATGAGCGTCCTGTCGCCCTACTCAGATTGTCCCGCACCGTCGTGTCTTTTCGGCCGTGCCGACACCTTCCGCCCCCGATTCAACATGTCGAATCGGGGAGCTGTCGGCAAAAGGCTGTCGGCAATAGAAATCACTCTGATTGGCTGTTCAGCTTAGCGAATCAGTGCATGAGAAGCGAAACGGAAGTGAGGTACGCAAACAAACGATTAGGCACACACAGACGGCTATTCTTTTTTTCATTTTCATCTCACCTGGACGCAATAATTAATTTTACATCATGGCGATCTGGAAAGCCATGTAGTATTCTGAATCTTCAAAGTTACTAAAGTTATCAAATAAATGTAGCGCAGTATAAAGTACACTATTTACCCGAATGGGAGTGGAGCAGTACAGTACTTAAGTAAATGTACTTTGTTACTCTCTACGGTTCGGTTTCTGCCCCTCTTTCCACATGTAACCGTAACCTCTCATACGTGAGGTTGGCTTCATTCTCCCATTATCCTCCACAATCTGCCTAGAAGTATTTTAATGTCTTAGCTGTTCAAGATGGTCATTTTAAAAGGTTTTTAAAATATACTGTTAGTAGTTAAACCAATAATAATGCTAGGGCTGCAACTGACAGTTATGTAGGCACATTTTTTTCTTAACGCTGTGTGATTAAAAGAATAAACACAAATAGCAGGATAGGCACACATATTTGCTATATCACTGAAAAGGCACGGCACCGATACTGTTAAAATATTGGCATAGTTCATTCTGTGCTGCTTGGCTCGAGCTGTAGCATTGGTGGTGTGTGGCAGGGTGGCTATTTGCTATTTGTTGTTTGTATATATCGCGCAGTCTGTCTTCTGGTTGCCTCTTTTGAATGACAAAACACACTACTGCTGCCTGCTGGTAAGGACAGTTATTGCCACTCACGCATGCGTACGTGCTACTTGGCCGACGGCTGAAGTCTTTGCGGTGTGTTCCAGTGCGACTGTTGGCCAAGACGCAGGAGACGTGAGGCGACACAACAGTCGTGTTCCATCGGGACGTGTTCTTTGGGGTCAGCTTGGTGTGTAGGGGCCTTTAGATAGCCTAACTAGTCATGTTTTAGCTGAAACACATTCAGGCTAATATGGTGAAAGGTTGCAGTTAGGTTAAGGCACCAAAAATAGTTGGCTAAGCTTGGAAAAAAGAGAGTTACGTAGACAGGGCCGTCCCTCCCTACAGGCCGTTCACTCAGACTGCGTGGGGCCTCACCTTGCGGAGGGGGCCTCATCTTGCGGAGGGGGCCTCATCTTGCGGAGGGGGCCTCATCTTGCGGAGGGAGCCTAACTGAGCCGAAAATGCGGCGCACCTATGCGCTTATGCGGCGCAATTAGTGTGGCGCGGCACGGTTTCGCCGCTGCGAGGCTCCACTAGCACCACCCCCCCCTCGCGAAACAGAGGGCCTCATCATATAACTTTGCGTGGGGCCTCATGTTGGCCAGGGACGGCCCTGTACGTAGACTTAGGGTTGGGTTTAGGGTTAGGGTTAGATACTGTACCAACTTTACATGATGTGACTCAGTAATGTAGTGTCACGTAACATAGAGAGTAAAAATAACTTGTTGTCACACAAACACTAGTCCCCATGGGTGAACGCCCTGTGGTTTTTAGACCCATCCACCATAACTGACTCCCACGATATATTGGACTTTCTGGTTCTTTATAATCGTCTGTTGCTCTAAAAATTACACCGAAAAGTTTATATTGAAGTTAGTTGAAAGCCTAATGTGCCCAGGTGTCAGTATTTGAGGCCCTGGGAGTGGGACCAGGCTAGTTGTAAATGCTAAGGCCGGAAATCAGATAGAAACTCTGACTGCGTAAAATACATCAGCCTAGCAGCAAGCTCTTTATAAAACTGCAAACTCCAAACATCAGCCTTGTGCGCTCAGACTCTTTACAACCTTGATTGTAGCTCCCAAAAAGAAAATCAGTGGAATAGCGTAATGATTTTTCGTTAAGTCTGTCCACCTCAATTACATTGGCCGGCGGTGTTGGAGTGGGGAAAGTGTTGCCGGGGCCGACTGCGCGGCTCTTGGGTTCAGAGGAGAAAATGGTCCTGTCGCCGCTTTATTACAACGGTCAAATCAAACGTGACACCTGGACTCTGAGCCTATCGAGGCGCAGCGCACAGAGGATACACACCGAATACACACCGCACAGAGAACACACACCGCACAGAGAATACATACAACACAGAGAATACACACCGCACAGAGGATACACAACGCACAGAGGATACACACCATACAGAGAATACACACCATACAGAGAATACACACCACACAGAGAACACACACCGCACAGAGAATACACACACACTCAGGCAGGTAGGAGGCAGCAGGGGCGACAGCAACACAACTCTGAATCATACTTTAAATATGTCATTAACTGCTGCATTTTGAAAACAGAGCATTCCTGTTAATATCTCACCACATTGATATTGTTAAAAGAGTCCTTCTCTCTAATACGTATTAAAGTGACTTACTAAATCACTGCAGTACTTCTTTAAGACGATACAAATATTTCATGCACTGGTCAATTTTCCCTTTTCCAGCAAAATATCCTCCGTTACATATCTTCTTAAAGAGTAGTTGAAAGAAAATGTCCCACCTTCACATTTATTTTACTATCTTTGTCCATTTTTTGGTTGTAGATTTACCCGTAATTCACCTAAAGTTAGACAGAGAGACACATCTCTATTCGCATATTTAAATATAATATATATAGAAACCATGATAAACTGTCTTGATGTAACAGGCGTGTGGCGCAGTGGACTAGTGCGTTGGTGTTTGGATCAGGGGAGCCCAGGTTCAAACCCCACTGCAGTCAGCATGGCGTTGTGTCCCTGAGACACTTCACCCCAAATGGCTCCTGTGTGGATTGCCCACAGTACTGAGTATGTAATGATAAAAGTAACATGTAATGTAGATATGTATCATATCTTTAAAGGCAAAATATATATATAAAATATTGTTTCTTATACAGAGGGGTTTGTTGAGGTTTCATTCATATTCGTAGACTCATTTCAATCTCTACTTAATATGTAAACCATCCTCCTTTTTTAGGAAGAGTATGCATTTTAGCAAGTAATCAATGGGGCCTTTTACCGTGGTATCTTTTAGTATAAAGTATAACACTTTTTCCCATATTTATCTGTATCTGGTCCGTTCCAAACTCCATGTGCAGTCTCCAAAGGAACAATAGCTTTGTAAATAGATTTAAAAAAAACGCATGTGGTAAACTGACAGGAGGTGCTAACACAGAAGCTAACAGGGCTAGCTTTCAGACGCAATGCTTTTAAAGGAATGCATTCATCTGTCCGATGAAGTAGCCTATCATTCAAAGTAAATATCTGCATCCTGATTAATTTACGGTTGATTTTGGATGATTTATTGGTAGATATTTTCTTAATTATCAAAATTAGGATTTTATTGCTTCTTTTCTGTTTATTTCAATTGACACAATATAAAAAGGCCAATTCCACATGTGCCTTTAGGTAACTCATCTCACGCTGAATGCCGTTTCACATGAAATGAACACAGACGTTATAATTTGTAGTGCATGTTGTTTTCTACTTCACATGTAGAAGGCTGTAGTAACTTCAGGACCCTCTTGGTTTTATGATAATGCATGTCAGGCGGCTTATTATGAACGATAAAACATGTCAGACGATGTGTTTGCTTGTGTCTCAGGTCCAATCAATATTGGAGACTCGTGGCAATATAGGTCAGACTGACCAGAATGCACCTGGAGTCTGGATCTGGTTTTTGCCGTGCTGGGGTTTAGAAAGGGACGTGTAGATCATTTGTCATTATGAGAATGTCAAACAATACGTGGGATTAATTTATCGATGTTTATATGAGGCTCGTGGAACACCGTCCAGCGGACTGAGCCGACTGGACGTCACTCCCTAATCCCATTCTTCTCTGTCGCTGTTTGTTAGTTAGCTCTGGTTGTTATGTCTTCTTCCTTTTGAATTGTCTTTCTCACACTCTTTCTGTCCTTGCTCTCTGGTTCCCCCCCCACCTCTCTCTGGGGTTCATTAGTATTGGTGTCGCAGTGCTGCTGAAATAACTCTGTCCGGAGGCGTAATGGACGAGGACAGGCGGGACGGAGCCGTCAGCAGCGCAGGGTTTATGTGGGAAGACGAACAGTGTTGGGAAAAAACACGAGCTCTGGTTTGACCTTGTGTCTGACCAAGATCCTGTGTGTACCTGAGAGGATAGCAAACAAACAAACACACAATAACTACATTTCAAGTTTATCATTTTTACTATAATGGTTATTATTGTTGAGAGTTTAAGAAAGGAAATATACAAAATCAATTTGAAACTAATTCTCAATATCAAATTTTCCCCAAAATAGTACCCTATGGAGGTTATACTGTATATATATATATATATATATGTACAGTATTATTATTGTCAATAATAATACTGTACAATAGCATTTGTTTTCTCAATTAAAAACATAAAAAATAATGGCTAAAAGTTACAAATTAAATATAATAATAGAAAATTAAATAAATGAAGACTTAATTAATTAACACTTTTGTATTAAAATCAAGTAAATGTATCCATAATTGTTTACATTATATATTAAATAATATATTTACTATTTATGATTTATAATGTATTGTTATTATTAATATTAGTATTATATATTTGTGTGATTATTATGATATGTTATGATTATTAATATATTGATATTTAACTATTACACGATGATATATTTCATATACATTATATATATATATTACTATCTTTGTATTTGCTGTGTTTTTATTGTTGTTATGGATAAGACAAACCGGCAATATTCTAAAAATAATAATAATAATAATTTAAAGAAAAAAATATATATATTATTATAAAAACAAAAAAACATACCAAACACATGTATAATTTCCCCTCCTTGTATCTGGTGGGATGTGTGTGTGCCTCCCTGAACAGCTCTCTGCATGTGAATGTGCTGATGTGTATCTACAGCCGATCAATACTCTGATGGTCAGATCCTGAGACAGAACACAAACAAGGAAGTGGATGCTTGTTGTTTTAGCTCCTGTTGTTGTTTTCTGTTATTCTGCAGTCTCTCTGTCTCAGTGTCGGTGTGTTTATATCAAATATATGTGTGTGTGTGTGTGTGTGTGTGTGTCAAACAGCAGTTTTGGGCTCCACTGTGCGTCGGGATGGATTATGTGGATCGATGGCTGTAATCCCGAGCAGATTAAAAGAGCATTAATACTGGCAGCGATAACGTAAACTGTGCGGACCCAGATCTCCATTGATCTGCAGGAACCTGATCCAGACTAGTTCCTGGAAGAGGTGGGGAGGGGGGGGGGAGAGAGAGGGAGAGAGAGAGAGAGCTGACATGATTCAACACAGAAAGACAAGATGAGGCTCAAAGGCTCATGGTGATAATAATAACAATAATGACACGGACACTTTGATGTTCAATGTTATAGCAAATGACCACCACAGTGAGCTAATAGTAGGATCTGTTAGAACGTCAATATTGAATAATTCTGCAAAATCAAAAAGAATTCTATATTATCTGAATATGTTTTGGGTTGGATTGTGATACATACATCACTGATTTCACTGGTAATGTTTTGGGTGTTGTGAAAGTGGTTGAGATATTGTTTGTGTTTTAGCAGTTAGGGTTGGGGGAAATTAAACAGATTTGTGTCTTCAAAATGTCTGAATCAATTCACATATTACAAAATTAGAATTAATACAAAATCTACCAAAGACCATTGATATTGCCAATGATAACTATCCCCAGTTGTGTCAGGCGTCATTCTGAAATGACGTTACAATTCAGACGTAATACAGGTTTTAAAGTGTAAAGAATTTATGCTTGAAATTGGCCACGTTTCTGAGAAAATGTTTAAAAGCAGTAACTACTAATTCTATTTAATTAAAGGAACATTATTTCCATTTTTCGTGAACTTGTTTTTCTTCAAGATATACTAAAGACATTTTAGGTAAAAGTGTTCATTTCTGCTCGTTTAACATAAATAATTTCCCTTGTTTTTTGCTTGTTTAAAAAAAAAAAATGTAATGGAACTTTTTGTAAGATTAAGATTCGATAATGTTAGACACAGTTCATATCATAATTTGCGACACCACCTATATTAGTGTACATAGACTACTAGAGTATATCCTAAAATCACAACCCAAATGTCTTGAATCCAGAATCTATTTCTAATAGGAATTGTTTTAAATCAAGAATACATTTTGAATCAAATATGTCTCGTCTTTTGTACCGCTTAGTCCAAACCAAACTAACACACGACCAAGATAACTACGCTCTTCATCTTTTGGATGGTGAAATTGTTTTTATTTCCCCCTCGTGCTCACTTCCTGCAGATTGGGTGGTAGAAGCATTAAAAGCAGCCAGCGTGATGTGCAACAGACCGATGGGTTTGAAGGGAATCCTAATCTATTTGATTGTGCCACATAACTGGATTCATTTAGCTGAATCTGTCTGTTATTGGATTATGTTTCATGTTGGATGGATGGCATCCAATTGTGAAATTACAGCCTTTAACGGAGACACGTTTAGCAGAACGGAGAAGACAGAAGCATGTCGAAGGAAAAGATAAAGACAGGAAAATACTAGGAATAAGAATCAATAAATACACAGAATAAAAGAATAGGAGAAAATTAAATGAAGAAATAGGAACAAGGAGAAAAAGGGTAAGACGGACACTTCTGGATCTTTGATCTCTGAGCTGGTTTTATCTCTCGGAGCAGGAAACCGGATCAATTTGTATCACTTGAGCTGATCGTTTAGAGACAAACACAGTGGTGAGCGGTTCGCCAGTGTGTCCGTTTAAAGCTGCCAAACCTTCCTTCGATCAATCAAAGATTACAATACTATCTATTGATGAGAGAATATAATCTTTCTGCCTGTGTTTGTCCTGTTGGAGCTGTGTCTGAGCGGCGAGAAGCCAGCCAAAAAACCTCACTGATAAGGAAAGGTACTGAGAGGCCGGTTAACTCATCATCTATTAGTCAGTCAGTGTGTGTGTGTGTGTGTGTGTGTGTGTGTGTGTTTCTGTTTGTTTGATGTTCAAACAGAGCTGACTTATCCTCACTGTCAACATTGCGCAGGTTAAAGGTCAGTGAATGTTTTCCCAGAAGTTTGGAAACTTTCTCTCAGCAACATTTGCTTTGGACATCAGACTATAATGCTTTGTTTGATGCACACAAGAAGCATAATGATGCTACGTGATACAGTGTCTGGTTCTGAAAGATTACTGTGCTCATATGTTCTCTCCATATTTAAACCTGCTATAACTGATCATTTCCGCTGAGGCGTGTGGCGCAGTGGGTTGTGCGCTGGTGTTCGGATCAGGGGGTCACAGGTTCAAACCCCACTGCAGTCAGCATGTCGTTGTGTCCCTGGGCAAGACACTTCACCCCAAATTGCTCCTGTGGGGTTGGCCACAGTATTGAGTATGTAAGTCGCTTTGGATCAAAGCATCTAACAAGTGACATGTAATGTAATGTAATGTCATTTCTTCGCTCGAGGGGCAGCAAAGACTGACATATCGTAACTTTGAAAGTTAAACCTGTTGGCAAACAAAGCAAACAGTTCGATATTACGGCAGAGATGGAGCAACGTTGTGTTTGTGTCCACCTGTAAGTCCAATATTCACCCTCTTTTAGCTCTGCTTCTGGTCTCTACAAACTCCTGAGGGAAGTCTCTTTAGCTTTGAAAAGCTCTGGTATGTTTTACAGCCAGTCGCTAACTGGGATTGTCGGCTGAACGCAACTTAGAAGGTAGTGTACGGTAGGCTTTAGAGATTGTTTGCTGGTAATAGCTGCCAATGCAAATGAGACTGGAGAGAGTGAACCAAAGCCGTGAAGTTTGGAGTCTGTGACTCCTTTTACATACAAGTAGTCATGTGATACATATTTGACAAATACATATGATTAAAGCAGCTTTAAGTGTTTAAACTCAAAGGGTTGTGTATTGGCAAGCACTGGCGACACGATATTGCAATACTTAAAGCTGATTTATTGCACTTTTTGGATACATTTTTAGGATAACTTTTACATCCAACTATCAGAGCTGTTGGATCTACATGTGCATTCATTACTCTCCCTGTAACACCCAACATCATCGCACTGCTATGAGACAAACACTGAAGGCCCAGACACACATTGAAGAACTAGTGGCCACCAATCAGCCTCTCATTGGCCATCTAGCACATTCGTTCTTCACTCTGCAGCAGTAGCTTCTATTCAATCACCAAAGGAATCCGAAAGACTTTGGATATACAGACCGTTGTTAGTAACACTCATTAAAACAAACCAGCATTTGCCGAACATATCACATCACTCAGATATCCTGAATATGTGGGTAACCGTTTGGGTGCCCTCCGGATTGAGGTTGTTCCTTTTCTCCACATGTGTTGCTGTTCTTGTGCACCGATTCGCTAAAGCTTAAAAGCCAATCAGAGTGATTTATTTTGAACAGGGCAGAATGTGGAGACAGTTCGAGACACAAAGTAAAGATGAGGCTCACCGTCAACTCCACATTGACCGGCCAATTGTCAGCTTGGTGTTTAAGGGCCTTGAGCGTCCAGCTAATGCTACAATTACCTCATCAAAAATGTCTGATGACAACTGTATTGATTAACAACACAATTAGAGCAAGAGCACAGTGACTACATTTCATTAGCATTGTTTTGATTGTGTAGGTGTCTTCCTGCTTGGCAACCTCATGAATTGTTGAAAAGCAGAAACAGAGGGGAGATGGAAATGGAAAAGGAGAGAAGAAGACAGACAGAGAGAGAGAGAGAGAGAGAGAGAGAGGGGGGGGGATGACATCAAACTCCTCTGAGGCCATTTCCTCATCAGCTCAATGACATCACTGAGTCACCAGAAGCTGTGATTGGTCAGCCCGTTTCTTCTGGTAAACAACTGGAGATACATTACAGTGTGTGTGTGTGTGTGTGTGTGCGTGTGCGTGTGCGTGTGCGTGTGTGTGTGGGCGTGTGGGTGTGTGTATGTCTAAGCGGTCAGAGGGACCTTTGTCCGGTGATGTCACCACAGACCGTGTGGACATACAGATTATACACTGATAAACCATCTCTCTGGACACGCACGCACGCACACACACACACACACACAGACAGACACCCACACACACACACACACACACACACACACACACACACACACACACACACACACACATATTCTCTCCCTTTGTTCCTCCTCGGTACAATAAGTCATAGAAATGGATCTATCCATTTGTCTGTAAATGTGATGTAGTACAGGATGTATTAATATCAATGTAAAACAGATACCATCAATGTTTTAAAGAAAGGGTTTTCAACCAAACTTTTTTTTGAGGCCCACTTCTGAATTATGAAAATCTTGAAGTGGAGGCAAAAGGAAATATTCCACTTTTTGAAACACTACAGGCTACACAAATAGTTGGCTTATTAGAAAAAAAATAGCACCAATATTAACTTGGGTACCTTATTTCTCAGGTGATAGAAATAGACACTTTCAACTAAAATCATTTTTTCTCAAGTTCAAATGATGATCAAACTACTAGTCTCCCTTACAAATCCACATTTCAAACTCCATAAACCATCAACATAGCATTTTGTTAGAGGATATTCTGACAGATTCATCCATGCTCTCAGTTATTGTACAGTGTGTGTGTTTGTGCGGGAGAAACAGAGACACTGAGATTGTCTTTAGTCTGTTATTCCGTTTCCGTTTATCGTGTCAGCATGGAAGGAGGAAATCATCGTGGTGCATTAAGAACCACACACACACACACACACACACACACACACACACACACACACACACATGCACACGCACACAAAAGCTTATAGTGGATGGCTGATTGCTACAGTGCTGTCTGTGTGTACATCTGTGTGTGTGAGTTTAAGTGCTGAGATGTGATGCATCAAGTGTGTGTGCCCCTGCCATGCTGAGCCTCAGCATCTCTTGAAGTCGGTAAAATGTAATGTAATGCAATACTCCTGCTACTACTCGAGGGAAAAATGTTATTGTATATCTGTTTTGGCCATCATCTCTCTCGGTTTGGATGACTTATGAGTTACTCACAAGCACCGTATAACTGCATGTAAACATTAGCTCTTAACCAGAAATCTAGTAATACAAAGAGTACATGTCGGGGCTGATTTGACTTGCTTGGTGGTAACTTGTTTTAGTATGTGACTAACAGACGTAATATTAGATGTTTTGATCATGGTGATATTGGAGTCCTAAATCTCTATTAGGTTAAACCTCACTATGGATTAAGGATCTCCATTTGAGTAGAATACTCAATGTTTACATTTTGAAATCAACATTTGGGACTCCTTATGGTGTTCTTGGTGAACCTCTCCATCTCTATCCTCCATATGAATCTTAAGTCTAACTGGTGGGCTTTTTTAGAGTTCGTTGAATATATCTTCACACCATGCTAAGAAAAACATCAAAATAAGGTAGTAATGATACCATTTCTTAGGACATTTTAAGATAGTTACACTAGCACTGCTTCATCATAAGCCCTAAGCCTCCATTAGGGAAACAAGTACCTTATATGTTAGTGTGATACTTCAATAATTCACCCCCGTAATGAAAAATCACAATTTTTTTTTACTGATTTGGTTTTCACCGTTTAAATTGGTCGCTAAAAGTATTACTTTAATTCATTCAGGGTGTTTTTTTTATGTTAGTGTCCTTTTTTAATTGCATTTCTGAGAAAATGATTGCACCAGCTTTCCAAACCATGTGACTTATCATCAAAACTGCAGTATAGGCTTTATTAAATGACAGTTAGCAGTCATGATTATTTGGGGGGAAAGTCAGTGCAGTGACATCATGACCACATCACACACACATTAACATTGTACCCATGTCACAGCTGATTAAGGATTTCATCAAAACATCGCTCAGCTCCGTGTCAAAGCGTCCAAATGTGGCGCCACACACGAGCAGCGAAGTGTATGTGGAAGGGCGACTTCACTACTTACCCTGCACTTATATGCCCTCTGTGTAATGGATACCAAGGCTTAAGTGGTAATGGTGCAATAAAAAAAATATATACACAGAGAGAGAAGGAAGAGGAGAGACATGGAGAAAAGAGAAAAGTAGGAGGGACAGGAAGATGAAGGAGGGGAAGGAGACACAGAGGCAAGGAGATGTTAAGGGTTTAAAGAGAAGCGGCAGATAAAAAAAGAGTTTGAGGAAGGAAGACAATAGAGAAGAGAGTCAAAGAGAGATAATGAGGACAAAAGAGAGATGATGAAAGATGTACGAGGAAGATACAGAAGATGGATGAAGCAAAAGAAGAACAAAGACCGGCAGGAAAAGGACAAATTGAGAAAGGGGAGAGACGGAGAAAGAAAAGTGATGAGGAAAGAGTGCAATAAAATACTTCGAGACACAGGGCCAGAGCGAGCCCTTTGTGCTATCCATCTTTTTCTCTTCCAGAATGAAGCCTGTCTGTCTGAGTGTGTCCTGACAGAAGGCCATGGTTTATATTCAGCTGCTTTATTGATCTCTCTCTCTCTCTTTCTCTTCTTTCCTTTTGTTTCCCTCAGTCTCCACCTCTCCTTCGCTCTCTTGTTCTCTCTACTGTCTGGCTATGAAAATGCTAAATGAGGAAAATCTACCTGTTAGCTCGGAGTGCATAATAAGCTATTTACATCCAGTGATCTAGGGGACATATCATGCTCATTTTCAGGTTCATATTAGTATGTAGTGTCTCTACTTTAAAGAGTCCTCTCCTGCTGATGTGCAGGTGTATATCAGTATGTAGTGTCTCTACTTTAAAGAGTCCTCTCCTGCTGATGTTCAGGTGTATATCAGTATGTAATGTCTCTACTTTAAAGAGTCCTCTCCTGCTGTTGTTCAGGTGTATATCAGTATGTAGTGTCTCTACTTTAAAGAGTCCTCTCCTGCTGATGTTCAGGTGTATATCAGTATGTAGTGTCTCTACTTTAAAGAGTCCTCTCCTGCTGATGTTCAGGTGTATATCAGTATGTAGTGTCTCTACTTTAAAGAGTCCTCTCCTGCTGATGTTCAGGTGTATATCAGTATGTAGTGTCTCTACTTTAAAGAGTCCTCTCCTGCTGATGTTCAGGTGTATATCAGTATGTAGTGTCTCTACTGGGACATGTCTCCGTGCTCTAATGTTCAAAAAGCTCTTTATTTTTCTCGTACTGCCTGTGCTGCAGCACCTCTTTTCACCCTCTGTCTGAAACCAGAGCCCAGTCTGCTCTGATTGGTCAGCTGGCCGGCTCTGTTGTGATTGGTCAACCAGCTTAGAGATGTCCCGCCCCTTAGCGTATCACGTACAATGTGTTGGAGCGCTAGCCAATAGAAGTGCAAATGTTACGTAGTGATCTCACTATCTTACAGAAGTAAACAAAGGAGTTCAATGGAGGCGTTTCAGGCAGGTGGTGTGGGAGAGAAATGTGGGATTGTAACCTTTGCAGACCATTTACATGCACACAAACCTATATAACACACTACAGGGAAGGGAAAACCCAAAAAAGCATAACAGAGCCTCCTTAAATACATTGTGGATACCACATTTGCTCCCGTAGGCTACTGTATTTTAGTCACTTTGGATAATAGCATCAGCTAAATAACGTGGATGTATTGTAATATTCAGGAGCAATACAGGACAGTTGTACATAACCTGGTGAGGGAGAAACACCTACTTGATGGTCAGAAAGTGTGTGTTAGTGTTGTTATTACATTAGCATTTTAGTTGTTTTGACTGAATGATCAATGATCAGTTTGAGTCCAATTGGGTTTCATTACGTGACTAGGGGAAACTGGCTTCACATCTTGTAATTCCAATACTGTGTGTAGTGTCTTTCAATGATTATTGGTACTAATCAAATACTTACTAGGTATTGACACACCTTCTTGTTTGTGTTTTGGGAAGTGTTTGGTAGATTGTATTGGTAAACAGCAGGATTTGCATACAAGCTGACAATAATGTTAGCACATTACTTCACTTATTCTTAATGCTAATCTTACTGCTTCTTGATGATTGTGGAGACTCACAGTTTAAATCTCACTGCCAGCTTGAGCTAACTTCTGCTACTTCAATGTTTTGTGAGTAGCTCTGCTATTTCTAACGTTGGAAAGAGTGTCCATCAGCAAAAGGAAACATGCATAGCACTGGGAGATGGAGGCCATCATGGCAAAGCTGCCAGGCTGTGATCTATCGTTGTGGTGAGGATGAAAACAGTCTCTAATGGCTGCTGAGCCCCCCCTCCCTCTGTAAAATGAAACCAAAGCTTGCCGTCTTACTCACTTCCCCTCTTTAAACTTTTAATATACTTTATTTCCTCGTCTTTATTTCCTTAACACACATGAGTTAAATGCAACCCCATACGCTCTACATAAAAGTGAAAGAAATCTAATAAGCAATCTAGACTGAGCTAATGACATGTTTGCAATCAAAGGATTCATTTAAATAATTCAAACACACTTGGAAAATCAATGTTAAAAGTATGTGGCTTAATATTTAATATGTGTCTTCCATATTAACGTTATCACATTCTTTATTTTTAGCTGTAAGAAGTTCCATCATAGATTTATGTGACAATTGAGTATCGATAGTAGTCATTTAGACATAGCGGGGAATCATCTGCATACAGTAGCTGTGGAAATATATTTTACCAAATGATTGAATGCCCATGGTCACTATGACGTATCAACACATCATGTGACCAGGGAATGTGACAATGATGGAGTCTATGAAAGAGTTGCTATCAACAAATCAACTTCAATTAAGCTTTAGCTACGGCTTAGCGCAGATATAGCCTACACAGGTTTTCTGAGAGACTTTTTTCCTGATTCTCTCAACAATAAAAAAACACCATACAAGCACTGCTTTAAGAAAATTCCCGTTCAGATGCAAACACAATTAAAGTGCTGTCAAGACCAGTGGGTCACGCACAAACACACACACACACACACACACACAAACACACACACACTGTGTTTTGGGAGTGTTGGATGTAGCATTGAGCTAACTCCTAAGCGAATGGACATGGATGTATTTGTGCCACCATTGCACTATACAGTATTTTGCCTCATGACTGACGCCTAACCAAGGAGATAACAGGAAAAACCCAAAACTGTCTACATGTCAACACTATAAAGAGTTTTCAGAAAATCTTGACCCTAGTTTCAGTGTCCTTAAAGGCCGTTTTAGTCTAGTAGTTGTGTTAGTATTTTGTAAAGTACATTTGTTTGCTAGCATACTGAACTTGAGAGGTGAAGAAGATAGTGTCATGTTTGTTTGAGTCAGTACGTCGTTAGCCTAGCTTAGCTCATAGCAAAACGATTGGAAGAAGGGGAAAGTGCTAGCCAGGTGTCTTTCAAGGTTCAAAAATGCTTTATGCTTCATGCTAAGCTAGCCTAACGACGACTCATAACTACGCAGAGTGATATTCACCTTGATCGTCCCAAAAGGAGGAACTATTTGTATATGTTTTCTGTGGGACTGACACTAATGTTCTCTTTTGGTTCCCTTTCCTTTCCTTCAACCGTCTTCAGTGAACGCTCTGCATCACCTCTTGTCCCCTAAATCCTTTATCATCTTCACTCTCCTTTGTCTCTCCCTTTCCCCTTCTGCCATCCATCTCTTACTCTCCATGTCTTCTTCCCCTGGCCTCTCTGCACCGTCTGTCCTCTCTGCTTCTTCATATTCACTTGAAATGGCTGCTTCAGTAAAGCATCACCATGATGTTTCTATTAACGTTCAGCAGCCCTTGACTCCTCGGTATAACACACTGATGTGTTTGCTGTGAGTGTTACCAGCTAGTGAAGCTCGGCAGTCGACTCAAACCATTTCAAGTGAATAGAGAAAAGGCTTCAAAGGTAGAATAATGCCTCTCAGTGGCCATATTGGAAAGGCTTGACCTTTTGGTCAGCAGTGGGTGCTTTCTGCTGATTGTGTTTCTGAAATGTAAGTCTCAAAAGATGCCAACAGATATAGTGGTTTCTGTGTCTATATAAGGATAATTTCACCACTTATTTAGCCTGTGTTAACACTTATGAAGCGATGAACTGGCGCCTGCATCTCAGGGACTCTGCGTTTTCACGTATTTCTTTTGAAAATCAAAATGCTGGAGGGGTCGTCTGTTCGATTCTCCAAAAGCACCAAGTAATGAACTGATACCTGTAGAGGTGTCCACTGAAATTCACTGTGTGCTGCATGTGTAATAATAAAAAAGGATATACAAGTCACGGTCAATGAGGATTACATGCACAAACAGACCTTTTTCATAGGGCTTTACCAAAGACTTCAAAGCTTAATTTACGACTTTGACATTTGAAACCTAAGAATTTATAACCAGTTGTAGAAAAAGAATAATATTTTTAGTATTAGATTCCACTGGTGATAACCTCATATTGTTCCCAGTGGTGGAACGTCATAAAATCATATTATTATAGGTCAAACTACCCAGCAAGTAATTCATATAAATGCCACCTTTCACCATGTGCAGCATTGAAGTGATGAACACACTAATGCATCAATAATTATATATCTTTCTCAAATGGCCCGCTCTGCATGATAAGTCATTTTTCTTATTGTGTTTAAATTATGTTGCTAATGTATACTTTCTCTGTAACAGTACGTTTTGTTAGGGTATAATATCTGAGTACTTCTATCTACCACCTGAGTGTTTCTGACTTGTGTGATCCAAATATTTCCAATACCTTAAGAGCGTTTGATAAATAAGATGCAATTATTTCCAATATTACAACATACTTTTTTAAATAAAATATTCTGCTTTAGTTTGTAATTGTTGGCATGAAGACCCTCGAAAACAACATTTTGCTGCTGAAGAAAGCGTTTTTCTCACAAAGGAAGGCAGGCCCTTTTTAACGAGGAGCTCTAGAAGCAATGTAACAGCACCATAAATTATATTTTTATAACCACAATAACAAAAGGGGTTTTTAGGGTCATGCGGTCATAAAATGTGGCGGCAGACATTCAAATCTTTGGTGCAGGCTTAATCCTTAACGCCAGATATTGAACTGAACCTAATATATGATTGTTTCTGAAGAAATCAGTAGCCTTTAGCACGTTTATTATTATTTTCATTATGAGGATATTGCTGAGGGTGGTTTTGATGATGACAGATGGACTGATGGAGATGATAATGATCACAAATGGATGATTGCGATGTTGATCATTAAAATTATGAAAGTGATGATCATAGATGGTGTTAAAAGTGATATTGAATATTATGATATGATTGCCAGGTACTGAGCATTATGGTTTCAAGACGGATTTTGATGATGAAGAGGATTTAGTTTGTAGACACATGGTAACACGAGGAGGATTGTGACGATATTACCTAACCCTAACCCTTTGACTGGGTGATAAACAGGCTAGAAATAACGATGATAACGATGGTGATTGTAATGATTTCTTAGCTGGCGATTGTGACGATTTTGTAATAAGGATAATCACATTGGAGATTATTAAAAATGGACTGGGATTAGGAGCACAAATTAAAGTATTACTGATGAAGATATTAAAGAAATAGTTGTGTGAACTGGGTTTATTATTTAGCGTTCTGAGCTTGAGCATTTTAGTTCCACCTGGAGTAAATTCACCAGCTACCCTGCAGTATACAAAGTCATTCAAACTAGCTGCACCTTTACCAGCTTTGAGAACACTTTAATGATCAATCATTATAAAACATATCATATATATTATTCTGAAATGGACCAATCTGCACAATGACTACTTTTACTGTCGGTACTTTAACTATATTTTGATGATAATACTTTTCTACTTTTACTTGAGGAACATTTTGAATGCATGACTTTTACTGTAACAGAGTATTCCTACACTCTGGTACTTCTGCTTTTACTCAAGTACAAGATCTGAGTACTTCTACTTTTACTCAAGTACAAGATCTGAGTACTTCTACTTTTACTCAAGTACAAGATCTGAGTACTTCTACTTTTACTCAAGTACAATATCTGAGTACTTCTACTTTTCTTAAGTGCAAGATCTGAGTACTTCTACTTTTACTCAAGTACAAGATCTGAGTACTTCTACTTTTACTCGAGTACAACATCTGATTACTTCTCCCTCCTCTGGATAGCTATAATCATGATAAATGTCCCCTGTTTGGGACTAAAACAGATCTTCAGATTCTGATTAAACTTTGTGCCGACGATGCTCATGTGAAAAATGTGGCTACGGTAAACATAGTGATACAGATGATGATGTAACAATGGCTGTGATTGTGGCTTTAATGATTGTGATGGTAAACAGACAGCTGACTCACACAGTGGTCCAGAGATGTTTTCTGCTGATGGCGTTTGCAGTTAGAGACGCATTTAGCAACACTCTGATGTGTAGCAGAGAGCTGATGAAAGACAGAGAAACCCTGCGTTATTGATCCCATTGATTCAGCCCTTACCTTTAAAGAACAGCCGCCCCTCCCCCCTCCTCTCTCACACCTCCCCTCCTCAAACCGGTAAAGCCATTTTGAATAATATAATTGCGTATTTGATCCTCACTGTAACCTGGAGCAGAGGTAGAGCCTGATTGAATCAGTCGAGCGTGCTCCTCTCCTTTCACTGTGTTTGTGTAGGTGGGCCGTTTTGATTGCTCCCTTTTTACCTGGAAATGTGTCTGCACTTTTTTTTTTTTTTGTCGGGGGTGAAGTGCTGCTCAGCTGCTTTTAATCGAGCTACAGTAAGCGGAAAAGAGAGCGACAGAGAGGGAAAGGTGTACGTTTGAGAAAAAACATTTCATATTTAATAGTTTATTTGTCGACCTATTTCAAAAACAATAAGTCCAATACTTCCTTCCTACATTTCACTACGAATTGTTTTAATATTAATACTTATACTCCACTATATCTTGTAATATATATGTTATATATCGTAGTACATTTTATTTTATTTAATATTTCATTACACAATCTTACTTTAAATTGTTATGTTTATGTAAATATATGTTTTTTATTGATCTGTTATTGCACATTTTCACTCTCATTTCTTATGTTTTATATAATTGTTTTTATCATATTTGAACTTTTTATCGCACATTTAAAATAATTGTTTTAATATAAATGTATTTAATCACTGTTTTTTTAATTTTATCTATTAGACATTTTACTTTATCTTCTTATGTTTGTATATATTTCTTTATTGTATTTTATTTGATCTTTTATTGCACATTTGGAAATATTCCGGATAAAACATTTAATTGAATTTTTAGGCAGATATGATAAATAGGAAGCAGTGATTCTCAATATGAGTCATACTGAACATCTCCGTAACAGGCCAAAAAGACATCACGGGAACACACAGATGAAGCCAGCAAAGTGAAAATGAAATTGTTATAATACTAAAAGCACTGAATTGATGATTTCAGAATCAAATAAATTCAGAGTATCGGTTTTGAAATGTTCCTAATCGTACAAAATGTATTACAGCAATGTGACCTGGGGGCCACTGCAGTCACTACAGTGTTTAGTATGCATGCATGAGATATGCATTGGAATAATATTGAAAAGTAAAAACTTGTATACTCTTTTCTGTCAGGTGGAAGTACCTCCAGTTACTCACAGCTACCAGAGCTTCATGATGATCAACACAAGGCCAGTCAGGAAATGCCAGGTGCAAAACAAACACTACAAAAGTGCACAGAAAAATCATAAATGCTAATATTCATACCTGTAGATTTAATTATGCAATTCTAGAAACTATATTTTGTATGTGTTTTTGTATATAGCATGTGTAGATATTATAAACGTAGATGCATAGACATATTTCGACTTGAAAACTAAAAATTGTGATTATAATGAATTAATAATTGTTAATTTTTGCATTTTTATGAAGTAGCTTTTTGTACATTTCTAATATGTCTCATCCTTTACCATTCCACTCCATTCTTTCATCTCAATGTAATCCTCTTTGTGTTGTCATTAGTTTAAATGACAACACAGGTGTACATTGGACAACATGTCAAAAACACTTTAAAGGGGACCTATCATGCAAAATGCACTTTTTGATGTCTTTTATACATAAATATGTCCCCGGTGTGTCGGGGAACTCACGCAGCATCAGAAAATAAAACCCTCTCTCTTTTCCTCCGTACCCAAATCTTTTAAAAACGGGGGTACAACGAGCGGATACAGATTTGCTGCCGATCTGACGTCAAATCGTCAGCGGACCCACAGAGAGTTGCGATCAGAAACAATGCCTGATTGTTTTGGACGTAATCTCTTCTTTGTTTACATTAGCAAGCCTCGCTAACACTCAGAGCTAACCTGTACTGGAGAGCACATGTGTTTAAAAAGCAGGAAATAAAAAGGAACTCACCTTGTGATAAACCCGCAAGAGAAAAAGCATTTGAGCTCCATACTGTTTCAGAAATAATCCTTGATGTGGTTTAGAACAGGATGGCGTTTTATCACAGCAGAATTTAACTTTATCTCCGGTAGAATTCTGATCAGGCATTAGCTCCGCCTCCTCTTTTTTTTTTTTTCAAGCTAAGGACCCAAAATCCGCGTTTCTCTAACAGGGCTGCAATAGAGGGGTATGAGCAGTATGAGGCATGGCTACAATGGGGGATCTGTTTGGTATTTGAAGCAAAAAACTTCACAGACATGTTTTGTATAGGTATGGCCCTACAATATATTTTCCAATATAGCATGATAGGTCCACTTTAAGTTTCACAATAAAAGCCTCGTGTATGGATTGTTTTGGCACCACCCGGATGACTGAGCAGTATAGAGAACATGGTGTTAGTAGTAGTAGCATACAGAGATTTATAAGGACAATAACATGAGAAAAGCCAGTTTCTTCATTCCTAAACATCAAATGGCAGGTGCAGTAGGTTTTGGGGTAGGAGTGTTAGTGACACTGTTGCTTTTATGTTCTTCCTTGTTTAAAAAATGAGTAACAGAGGAAATATTTAAGTTACGGAGAGAAAAGAGACTTGTGATATTTGTTCACCTCACAACAGATGTTTAATAGGAAGGTCTAACGTTACTAGTTTAGAATAAATTACTACAGTTTGACACCGTTTTTGGCTCATAATGATCTATATACTAAAAACCGTCTGTTCTATACTTCTACTTATCAATAATAAGTTGAACGGTATTTTAAATCCAGTAGCATAAATGACAGTGATACAACTAATACTACTATTAATAATACATAATAATACTTATTCTAATTCTAATAATACTAGCAATAATTATAATATTTAATAAAAATAACACAAAAAACAAAATAAATAATAACAGGGACAAACTGAGATCAAATTGAAAATATTAATAGGTTTATAACAACAACAACGTTTCTAAAAAAAAACGTTGCTACCATCAAAACACGTGCTCTGGCTTTCATTCATTGGAAAGACCAAGCGAATTGTCATACTTTTATTATTATTATCATTATCATTACAGCATCATTTCCATTTGATCATGTTTTTCATTAACAATTGGTGGTCATTTGTAACGTGTAAACACACACACACACACACCAGACACACACACGGTGAATATATGTTTTGAACTGAGTGTGTTTGTGGCCTCTCATATTCACGGATCAATACTACCACCTGTCAGCGACACACTGAATTACAGTTCCCGACAGAGAAGAGGAATCACATATATTCTGTGTAACATTTCAGCCGTTTACCGTGAGCTCAGAAGAAGAAGAAGAGCCACCTTTATAAGATCAACAGGGACATTTCAACTTCAGTCATAAAGTCTACAATGCTAAATTAAACACGAACGAAAGAAAATGGTGTTCAGAAGACCCTCAAAGCAGGTCATGAACGTGCGTTTCTCTGTACTCAGAGTAAAGGTCATGGTTTATGAAATGTACTTCAGATTTCGAAAATCTCTAATTTCTTTACCCCAAAAAATCACTCCCACAAAGTGTTGGGTTTACACGTTACACACACACGCTCATATCACTTTATCACTGTGATTCAAAAAAAAATCAAGACATGTCAGGCTGAATCTGTGTCTAAAATGATGCTCAAGATATGTAGAATATTACTAATGAAGTGGTGTAGCCAATAGAAACAATTCTGTGGTTTGAACGTTTTACTCAGTGTAAATATCATAAATGTGTATTGATTAAGGATGCTGTAAAGATACCCAGACATTCATCACGAGACAAAGACAGAGAGCAGCTGGGAAGCAAAAAGCTGCCGTCTTTCATTTGCATCTGTCGTCAGGTCTCTAAACGCTGTGTGAGCAGAGTGGAGACTGGGGAAGGGGGGTGTGGGTGTGGGTGTGTGGTGTGTGGTGTGTGTGTGTGTGTGTGTGTGTGTGTGTGTGTGTGTGTGTTTACAGCGAAGATAGTTCTTAACTGATGATTTGGTTCTGACTTGTGCGTACTTAATTCAGAGAGGTAATCAAGTCTCTTACTCCTCGTTAAGTGACTGACTGAGAGACAACAGCAGACACATTATAAGATGTTCTATTACTATTATTGCTATTATATCATATCACTAAATTACAGCGTAGGGAGATGAACTTCAGTCAACTAAACCTCCGGGTTCTGTTTCACATGCTGCTATATCCTCTTTCAAAATGTACTGTTGTTCGAATAACAAAACAAACCACATTAACACTTTTATTTTCTGTCTCTTCTTCCCATCAACCCACCTCCTTTCCTCCAATTCCCTCCATCATTATCTACCTTTCCCCTCGATCCTCGCAGCGTGCAAACGGAAGGAGCAGGACAACGCTAAGGACCGCAACAACACGCCAAAGAAGTCGCGGCTGGTCTTCACCGACCTGCAGCGGCGCACCCTGCTGGCCATCTTCAAGGAGAACAAGCGGCCGTCCAAGGAGATGCAGCTCACCATCTCGCAGCAGCTGGGCCTTGAACTCACCACCGTCAGCAACTTCTTCATGAACGCCCGCCGCCGGAGCCTGGACAAATGGACAGATGACGGAGTCAGTCCTGGAGGCCAATCTTCGGCGTCCAGCACTTGTACCAAAGCGTGATAGTAGATAAGTGGAGAGGGGAGGAAAACCAAAGTGACAGGGAGAGTTCTCGGGTGGGTTTGGGAGGGATGGAGAGGGGTTGAGGGTGAGGGAAAACTCGTCCGGTCGCAAACCAAACTTTTTACAATTGTTTTTGTTTGTTTGTCTGTTTTACTTTTGACGAGGGTGACAAACTGAGAGAGGGGCTGCTCACTGCGACGAAATTGTTTGTAGCCTAACCGCCTTTTTGCAAATCCATCGTGAATCCATAAAGAAGCTGAAGGGTAAACACACCTCTAAAACATAAGAAACCTCAATGGGTTAAGAAGAACTCATAAATCATATTCTTTCACTGCGGATGTCTCCTTTAGGACAAAGAGCTGACACACTAGCCCAAATACCAAAGACTAGAAGACGATATTTGTTTTCTAATATGCAATATATAAGCTAGGAACAAACCAAACGATCAAGAAACCAATGAAAGCTTTAGGAAAAATTCTCTGTGGAGAATTTTGTGTTATTTAAAGCTTAAAATGTCCCACAATTGCATCTTTTAAGGGTGAAGTTGAAGACTTTCAAATTCAAAATGTTGGATTTCAGAGATTGCAAAGTCACATTTTGGACTGTTGATTCAACCTACTTTTTTTATTTAACCAAACCAAAGATGAATGAGGCGTTTTTTTTATAGGAAAATATGATGACAGAAACATTTAGAACAACTCACTGGCTTGGAAAGTGTGATTTGTAGCTCACTGGAAAAGCTAATTAATGTTGCAATCTCTGATTTGAAGCTCACAATCACTAACAGAGAAAACTAAGTCTGTTTCCCCCTAAAATCAGATTTCAACAATTGGTTTCCAAAATGTTCCTTTATCCATTTGAAGTGGAAATATGTACCATAAGTTGATCTCTAGGACATAACAACATGACCAACTTTATTCATAATGAGATTTCTGTCTTGTTCTGGACTAATCTCTTCAATTTTGCCAAAAAAGAGCATGATTTAACTCTTTAAAGGGGGCAGTGATCACTCTTAAAGTTAAGAAATGGCTAATATGCAAGCACAAACACCTACAGACACACAAACATGTAGAATTACAAGCTTTCCCTTTTAGCATACCTGGCGTTCAGTGGAATATTACTGTACTATATATGAATATATACAACGTATGTGAGCACAATCTTGAAGCACATTTTCTTTGCAATAGAACCGGGGCTCTATGCCAAGTGGTCTTCACGTCTTAGAAAAACTCAGGATACCATTTTTTCTAAACAGTGGCTGAAATCCACTTGGCATCTGACGTTACACACCGCAATGTACACATGTACAAACACACGTAGACATGCAAACACACAACTTTAAACAGTCATTTCCCAAATGTTTCCCAGAATTCCCATACTGACCAAAACATCAGTCAGCTATACCAAAGCTAACCAAAGTTTACCCTGGCTTCACCAACCCATCATTCATTCATCAGGGCAGCGGTTTCCACCTAGCATCTTAGCATCAATTAGCATAAAAAACGCTAAATTGTGCTGGGATAACAACAGCTATAACTTACGTAATAACTTAATCTATGTTGAATCAAAAGAGTGCTGAGCTTCAAGATCTCCAGCAGAAGCCAGAGCACAAAACAAGAGATAGCTTAACACTTAAGGCCTAGGTATGCTTCAACCACGTCGTCCGACTACATCTCAAACCTAAACTCTTAATACCCGTTCCCAAAGGCCACATTTGCCCCATCAAATAGAGAGCAATTAATCATACAAATGGCGACAATCTATCCTGGAAGGCGTTCAGGGTGTTGGAAAACACATAAAAAGTGATGGAGGTAGTTATGTGAAGAATGTAAAAAAAATGAAAGAGCTTGAGAGAGAAGTTCAAACTCCGCCAACAGTCACAACCCTGCACACCCGGCCAATCTCTCTGTAAGACGGGAGTGATATTTGAATTGTTTGTTTTGGAAAATTCATAAATTGTTGGACAAAGCACGACCTTATTCCAATGTAGGAGGTCTATTCGTTTGAAGCATACCGTCCTTTCCACAGTAGGGCTGTCTAGTTTTTAGCTAATATGATCAAAAACCTAAAATCTTACCTTACTCAAAACTATTTGAAGATTGACACAATCTTCCAGTGTCCAAAATTTGTCGTTAATTTACACATTTTTGATCGTCGTCGCTTAAGAAGTGCTTGGTTGAAACTTGCTGTCGAGTTGACCTTTGATTTAAATCCAGCTATAGATCTAAGATGCTTTTTGGAAGCCTTTAGCTGCCATAACATGTACCAAAGAAACCAACCACTAACTCTTCAAACCATCACAGAACCATTAGTAGAACCAGTAAACCGTCTGAACCCGCGGAGGACGAACTGTCCGGGCGAATCAGGGCCTTTGTAATAATTAAAGAGGACAATCTAAAGACGATGCCTGGCAGGTCCGTCTCTTCTGCGGGTCGGCGGGCTGGCACACGGGAGGACAGCTATTTACGCTGCAAACACTAATAAAGTCATATATTCAGACTTCAAATTTTGTAAATTCAAGATGAGATTATGGAACTTTTTCCATTTGTAAATGTTTCTTTTATCAGGAGTGGTAAAACGTACCACTCAACAGTTGTTTTTGACTAATCTTTGTTAAAAAAATGTGAGATTAAACTCAAGATGGAATTTGTTTGCAGCGTAATAGAGTTGGATGTTCGGTAGGACGGTTGGATTGAGACACGCAGACATGTTTTCTATGTCTGTCTCTGTCTGTCCAAACAAACTTCACCAAGCTACCATCGCCCCCCAAATCCATTTTACTTTGATACGTCACTGTACAGCCTTTACACATGATGTAAATACTAACATACCCAAGAAACCTCAAACGCCACCACCTGTTATTCCATTTTAACAGCCTTTACCATCCACAATCACCTCATCAATCATTACTCACTCAAGCTATCGAACCAAAAATAGAAGCAAAACCAAAGGAAAGGCGTCAGTCAGCAGCCCCTTCTCCGTAGAAACCCAGGCTTGTCCCGGCCTGGATAGAGAACGATTTAAAATAAGAACATGGACACTTGAGACTTTTTCTATTTATTGACGAATCGAAACCAAAGAAAACCTTTTTCTGCACCTAACTGTTCCAACAAACGGAAAAACTAACTGAAGATGGAAGAGAATTATTACCAAAAAAAGGATAAAAAAAAAAGAAAAAAAAGAGTGGATGTCGAGGATGTCGACGAGAAGGAGGAAAGACGAAAGGATGACATCATGGGATCGGAGTAGTAGCTTTGTTCTGCCTGATGTCGTGTCAGGCCATCTTTAAGGGGAAGCAAGTTGGGGACTGAAAGGGTAAAACCACACGGGTCGGAGGGAAGGAACCAATAGATGATGCTGTTGACCACTTCCTCCCTCCAACCCCCAAACAAGGCAGAACATTAATGTGTCCCTCACGGTTGAAGAGTGTCTTTAACGTGTGCCTATGCAGTTTTTCAAAGTAAAAAATGGTTAAAAGAACAACAGAAACCTCATCAGCTAACAAACCAAAGATTCACCGTTAAACCCAGTCGCAGTCCTCCTCCCCCTGAAAAAGAACACCTGGACTTTTCATTCACTAATCAATGCTTCATCTGTTGCACTTCCTGGGTTAGCATGTAGGCTAATCAAGCGTGTTTATTCTGTATCTCTTAAGCCAGTAGTATTTCTTTCACCCTTCTACGTAAAATGTTTCAGAATCCTCAATCACAGTTTCTATCAGGATAGCTAGACCTCAAAGCTAAATTGAATACATCTGGTATTTTTGATTGGTCATTCCTCCAGCATGGCGTCAACACATGGCAAAACAAGTCTGAATGTTTCTCAGAAAAGTTTGTGTGTTTTCTATAGTTTTTTTTCCAACACAAGTCATTACCTGCTCCACAGGACAAAGTCTACCTCCAACAATCTCCAGCAGTAGAAACAAAAGCTGCCAGACAACAGCACAGGGACGGTTTATTTCCCCCTCCTGTTTCACGTCCATACGGTTTGAAACAAACGATCTGCATCGAGGTACAATATCAACTAGTTGTTGAGTGTTGCTCAAATGCTTCCATCTTCCATTTTGCTTCCACCCAGGCTAGGGAATAGACCTCTTTTCCATTTCAAGATGGCTGTTGTCCGGCACCTTCCTACTGCGGAGAGAGTGACAATGTAATGCTATGTAAAACGTACAGTGCATACCAAAGATTATCTGCTGTACAAACAGTAGCACACTCACACCTTTACTTTTCTCCATACGCATTTAAGAGTGGATATTTTCTCGAGTTTCACCAATGTTTCAACATAAAGTCGCTCACAGTGTTGCCTCTGACTTTTACGTTTTCAACCCAAACCTAGTAGAAACCAGCTGAGGCGGAAAGACTCAGGTTGTTTTGAAGATATGGACCGTTTAGCAATTCCAATCAATGTACAAATACAATTATTAAGTGAAAAACTCCGGGTTTCACCTCGGTATCGTATAGAAAACCGGCTTCCTGAGATATGGTGAAAATATTATTAATTGAAACAACGTTCTAAAATCAAACAAGTAGTACAAGACCGAAAATAATGGACTTAGGACGATCCAAAATTCTTCTTATGTGAGTTTTGGCGCAAAGGGAAACGTTTCCAAGGTGGGGGTGCACATTTTTTCTAAAAACAATCTATCATTACGCCACAGTTTGCCCACACTGCCATGCTGGAGGAGGAGCCTCACAGAGAAAGTGCTAAGTGTCCATAGATAACAAAGCCACATTAGCTTGTTCTTTCTGGGGGAGGACCCATGCTGCTGCTCGATATACACAACAACAATAAATGAAACAAAACCAAAAACGTGACGCCCACTGAGAGAAACTGCTAAAATATCGGTCAAATAGCTTTATCCTTAGTTTTCTCTCTCTCTTTCTGTATGTAAAGCTTCTAGTCCAAAGAAATCCTCCGCCCACCTGACCCTCCAATCCTACCAGCCGCGCCCAAAGGAGGGGCGTGGCTGTGGCTCGGGGGGGCGGAGGCCATCCACCATTACCACGTGCAGTTCTGTCTGACGTAACACAGGCTCAACCTGCCAAACCAAAAATGGGTATGAAACCAAAAACTGTCCAAAGAAGTTTTCATTGCTTGTTTGTTTTTAAGTACTTAAAAAGTATTTGCCAATACTTGTGTGTCTACTATTACTACTATGCTTCTTCATAGGTTTTTGCAATATGTGATTCTGTTTTTATTTAATGTAATTTATGTTATTTTTTTAATTGTGAGTTAATTTAAGCGAACAAATTGTGTTGCCAAATCTCCCTCTGAACCCTTTTACCTTGATGATTAGCTTTGCCAAAGTTTACATTGTATGTTCCCTTTTCTTTCTGTTCAATGCTGTATTTATTTATGAGGTGTTTTAGAACACACTAGTTTTGTACTTAATAATTTAATGTTATTTAATTAGATGTAATTGTTTTTTCGATGAATATTTATGAGTATTTAAGAATGTTAGTTGCATCAAAGATGCAGTGCTTACGCCAGGCCTGTTAATTTATTCTTAGTTAGCTTTACTTTAAAAAGCAAATGAAATGTTGTTTTACGAATGTTTAGACAGAACAATGTAGGAGTGTCAGAATAGACTTGAGTACTTCTGAATGTCAACACTTGCTCTCACTTTTTAGCCTATGTAGTTTCTTTTGTCCTGGTATTGATTTTTCCTTTTTCAAAAATGAAAACAATCTCTTTATGACAAATAATAGCCTACTGAATGATGAGCACTGCATCTGTTTTTCTTTTCTTCTTTTGGGTTTGTATGGCTTATTTATTGGTTGTTTTGTTTTAATTTCTTTGCATCCGGTTGACCATTGTTTACCAAGCAATGAATTTCAGACTGATGTTTTACTGACACTTGATCAGATGACGGCCAAACACTGACATAAACTGATTCACCAAAGATAACTGGAATCCTTGAGAGGCCACTAAACAGTGTGTGTTTACATCCACGCAGCTCGTGACCTGGTTAAGTTCTTATGCGCACATTGCTTTTATCAAATCATTTACAGTATCAAATGTCTCTGTGGTCTGATTGTAAAGGCTTTTCTTTCTGGACATTTTCTGGCCCTCAAACTCCTAGACAAGACTGATTTTAGCTTGGTGTCAAGACTCAAACACCTCTGTAACTAAATAAAACAATATAAACAATTCAAAATGATATACTATCGAAGGCTAGAGAGTAACTTACCACTACATCAACTACAAGTCACTTTATAACACCATCAATGGATCCTAGTCCCATTTTATCGTGTCCATTGCAACAAGTTATTATAGAGATCAAGCAAAAATTGGGGGTTGAACTGCTTTTTAGCTTCAGTTCCTGGGGTGAAACTCATCAATCTGTCTAAAAATGTTGACAATTAGCTGAAATGATGTTGGAATCAGGTCAAAATGCTTTAAGACCCAATCAATAGTCATAGTGAGAATGTCCTCTCCGACTTTCCATTAAAACACTGAGCTTTAAAGGAACAACAAAAGAACAGAAAGGCGTTTGTTGTGAGAGAATCAGCTTTTCTATGATTCTCTGTGTTGGTATAAGAGCTTATCCAGGTTATTGTATACAGAATGTGAACACACACCACCTCTACAGGAACAAATACCTGCTGTGTTTCCCGTTAGTTACCCAGATATCGGTGTGTGTGTGTCTGCGTGAATGCAAACACACCGACTTGTTTCACTCGTTAGGAAGGAAAACTGAGGAGTCCCTTAAAGCTAGCTGCTTCCAAGAACTGACTTTGTGTGTGTGTAAAAAGAAAAAATAACTTTCTATTTGAATTGTGAGAACCAGAGAGGCTACCTCACTGATTTTCCATTTGTCCTTTTAATCGTGTTGATGAAACCAAAGAAACCAAAGATTTTTGTCCTCTTCAGTACGGTCTGCGCTCAGCTCCATGCTTTTGTTCTCCTCAACGATGATGCCTCGTTTTCCCCTCTTTTCTATTCTCCTTTTCTCTGTCTTCCTCCTTCCTCCTTCCTCCTTCCTTTCCTCCTCTCTTGTCCTTGGATTGTCTCTTATCCTAAAAATAGAATGGGTGTGAAGGGGAAAAAGAGGTATACCCCGGGGTCTGGCTAGATGCTGGCTATCAGGTAGTGCAAACAGGAATACTCAATTGTCTGATATGATATTATCAAAATAAGCTTCTGGAGACGAAAAAAAGAACCCCAAACTTAAATGGGAAAAATGCTGTTGTTAGCCACTGAGATGATATAGTGAGACATCTATATGCAACAGGCAGTTTTCCACAAAGATTCAAAGCGTTTTATGGCCGTGAAAACAAAGAAACAAGGTAGAACTTCAACAAGACACAATGAAGGAACAAGATGAAGCTCTTGGTGTTCTTTCAGACACCTACATCCTGTTTCTTCATCTGGGATATTTTTACTACCAACAACATCCTCCCATTTTTCTACTTTACCTTATCTCGCCAACAGTAATTGGACGGCCGATTGTTAGCAGCCTTGTGCTGCGTAGCAACAACATTGATGTAACGCCGCTCAGACTCTTTGAGCTCAAGGTTTAACTTTTCTGTTTCAACCGTAGGCAACAAACTTGTCATCCTTATAGTTGTCTGTAAAGTCAAAAATGCTCTATTAATAACATAACCACAACTCGAATGTCAGGTTCTAAGCCTAACCCTTATCCATGCTAACATGCTCACAAAACCAGAATAAAAAAGCTTCAGGAGGCCATTATTACCATTTTAACCATTGTTATTAGCATGCTAACCCTTGCTAATTAGCTCTAAACACTAAGTCATGTCATTAGCCTTCAGGTATTTGGTTCTGACCAAATCTAAGTATAAAAAACTTTGCCCGAAGAATGGTGTTACATTTAGGATTCAGCAACATTTTAAACCTTTTCCTGTGTGGGCCTTGGGTATCTGAACCAATTATGGCAATCAGTTTGATCAACCTTTATGGTTATTTCAGTCTTGACCAAACATATGGACAAAGCGACCAATCGGTGAGCATGGCTAAAAATCAAAAAATGACTTTGTAAAGGATAACTTACTCAATAGAGAATATACACACATGTAATTATGTAAAAGGACACCACTTAACATCAATACCCCAAAAGGTTCTGAGAAAGATCTGTTGTTTCATTGATAATGCAAATAACAAAAACTTCAGCTCTTGGTTAAACTTCTGGATCCTTCAGCCCTAAGATAAAGAATAATACCGAAATTAGAGAGAAAGACAAGATGTTTTCATCAGGAACGAGAGTTGGATCTTTTAAAAAGACATCCAATTATCTTTGACATCTTTTGATTCCACTAATACCTAGCATTGTGATAAGATAAGGGTTTTTATACTTGTACATCCAGCTTAGCCATTTTGCTTCCCTTCTTACAAGCATTGGGATTATAAATCAACCAGATGTAACTTGTTCTGGTTCGAGCCAGTTCTCAGACTCCTGCTGTCATTCTTTGCTTTTTTCCAAATGGGGTTGCTTTAAAAAAACAAGACGCGGAGATCGCTTTTGTTGCAAAGTATGAGATCATCTTGGATGAGTGCCTTGCTTCAACCAAAGCGAAGTCTAAACCTCTCTGTTTCTTTCTTGTGAAAAAATGAATACCTCAGCATTCCTCTCTGCTCTCTGGTACTTTGCAATCATCGCAAATTAATCCAGAGTGAATACCAAAGGCTTCCCGTTCGGTTTCACTTTTCTCCTTTACTATCACTTCTCTTTTGATCTTTTCTCTATTCTCTCTGAGCTGGGTTACCACAGATCACCGGAAAGTCATTTTGTGATAAAAGGAAATCCAATCTTGTTCTGTTAACCGCTTGTTTTTCAAGAATGATCCCAGGCTTACAACAGTCTCGGATTAATTGAAGACAAGCATTAAAACAAAACTAGCTTTCGTGGTAACGCAGCTCCTTCACTTTCACCGTCCTCCTTCCCTTCCTACAAATGGTTGCAAAGCTTTAAATGAAACACACGGAGACAAACCTTAGCGAGTTGTGTGCAGACCGTGCTCTCTTTACCAAACTGTTGCAGATATACCTCATAGACACTAGTGTTAGGATGATGTTATAATAGCGTATGTCATAAATTATTCACTTGCTCTTCTTCCTTTTATTTTGGTAACTGTGACTTTAAAGCGAAACAATTGTGGGGAAAAAGCTTTACACATTTTTAAGTTGTGAAGTTTTTTTTTAATGCTTTTTTTGTAATAGTTAAAAAGGTGCGCTAAAACCAAAAATGAAAAATGCTTGTCTTCTTCTATGCTCTCTTTCTTGTTGATGTATTACTGTTTTCTTTCTGTTCCATTTGCCGACGATTGAGGGATTCATACATTTGGTTCTTTTGAAGGGGTCATTGTCCCCTCATTTTGGGGATTGGGAACATTGTTGAAATGATGCCCAGAATAATACCGGCTTCTTTGATCAATCGGTTTCGTTTTAAATCCATCCACATTTCAGTTTATTTGTCTGCATTATTTTTAAAACCATTGTTTCAGTGTGCCTCCTTTCCTGTGCTAACGCTAGCATCACAGTTACATTTTCCACACAGCAGCGCTATAGCCCCGATTTAATGCATGAGTATATTTACGATTAGCTAGCGGTGTAATGCATTGTGATACTTATTGTTACCCTTATTTTGTTATCATCCTCTCATTTTGGCCCCGATACTTTACGCTATACACACAGAACTTGTGTTGCATCTCACTGAGAATCATCGTCATCATGAGGTTCAACTATCTTACCGATAAACTGTCAGCAAAATGTGCTTTATCATCGCTAATCTACAACAGTGGGGGGGGAAATGGGCCAACGAACAAACTGAAAGTAAGAAAATTCTCATCTGGATATAAGTTACTTAGGCGTCGAAGTTGATTTCACCTTTAATTTGACAGATACATTTAACTTTTAGGGTTTTACCATGCAGCTGTCCAAAATAAAATCTGAAACAAGCTGGTAAAGTCGTCAATCATCTCTGAACAAACAGTGAGCCAACGAACGAAATATGAGTACCCCGACAACAAATGTTTTTCTCACCGTCCAATTAGATTTCAGCTTTAATATGACCGATACATTAAACTCTGGGTTTAAGCACAAGTCAGCAAAAGTGCTTGATCGTCTCCGAACAACAACAGTGAAAGAACAAATGGGCCAACGAACAAAGTGAATGTAAAGTGGAAAAACAACAAATGTTTTTTCCATGTGACTTTAGCATCAGCACATTGTTGTCAAGATGAATAGAGTTTCAAAGACGATATAAAACAGTCAATATTAACTGATAGAGTTTGAAAGGCCAAAATACATCTCTCATTGTTTTAAGCAGTGTTAGTTAAAAGAAAACCAAAGTATATTTTTTAGCACTTCAAGTACCTGCCTTCCAATTTTGATTAGCTTACCAAGTGTTGGGTTACCTATTCAAGTGTTTTCCAGACCAGACATCAGACATCACCAAATTATCCAACCACGCGCTTTCCCGCCAAAGTCTTGCCTAACCCCAAACAATATTTCATTATTTTCTGTTCACTCACCCTTTTCCTCTTTTCTTTGTTGTTTTCTTTTCTTTCTTTGTTGTTTTTTTTTACCATTTTCTTTCATGGTTGTCATAGTAATCAAAAATCAAACGATACGTTTTTGTTTTTGACATTCGGTTGGAACAGAAAAAGAGAAGTGACTGAAAACTTGTGGTGTGGAATAAAAAGATGATCAAACATGAAGGAGATATTGGGAAAATTAATGTTGTTCCACTCTATGTATAAAAGAAGGAAAAAAATCAATAAAGAAATCACAATGGTCTTATCCATGTACAACTTATCCTCCTGGTATTTCTTTCAATGATGGTAAACACGATCGCATGTTACTTTTCTATTACTGACAAATGTAGTGGAGTGTAGCACTTAAGTAAATATATTTTTGAACACACAGCCAATTATCTATTTTACCCTATTGGGCGATAATTTACAAAATCAACATTATGCTGTATTTAAGAAGACTTGATTGCAATTGAGACCATAAACTTGTGATAACAATATTTACTGAGAGAATGATTCAGATGAGAGCAAGGTCATTTTCTGCAGAATATAATAACTAAACACCACATAACCAGTGTATCTAGCTGTTATGGTGAATGCAAGTTTAAGACACCTCTGCATTCGCTTAACTTTTCAGACTTGAAGGTTGCCGCTTGGATTTAAGTCAAGTAGGCCTACGTTTTGTATGTGATGTGAGTTAACTTAAGTTTAAAAAATAAGTAAATGTTGACTTTTGGTTACACATGGAACACAAACAGCATTGTCCCCGGAGAAAGTACTAAATCTGTCTATCAATCCATCCGATCCCTGTGGACTTTGTGACTCTTTACTCGATGACACCTGAAATCTTCTCATCCAAAACTGACGGCAGCGGGGACATAGAGCGTCATAGTTAGACGTGTAGGGCCAATAACTAAATGGGTTGGTGTCCAACTTTGAAACCAAAAGCCACACTTTGCCATCATGTCTCCTACCCCAACAATTACCGTAAGTTGTTTGGCAAAATATGTGTTGTTTACATCATAATTAAGGCCAAGTTGAAAGATGGCCTCGCCCATCACAGACGGTCTCTATTTGTTTTTTTAATGGCAACTTATTAAAGGTAAAAAGAAAAACACAAGTACATTTTAAGGTGTTCATTAATTCTCAGATTTTCCTTCTTCATTTGCTGTTTTATACAAGTTTCCCTAACGATGTTTAAGTTGAATTGGATCCAACATTTTTCTTTTTTTAAGTAAAATCATTATTTTCACCGGCTCATTTTCCCCTCTCTTTCTTCCATCCATCAATCCATCACAGACGGTCTGTAGTTTTTTTGGAAACTTAGTACATTTAAAGGTGTTTGTTAATTCTCTGATTCTCCTTCTTCATTTGCTGTGTTATACAAGTTTCCCTTAGAGATGTTGAAAGTTGATTTGGATCCAACATTTTCTCTTTTTTAAATCGAGTCATTCTTTACATCTGCTAATTTCCCCTCTCTTTTTTCCATCCATCCATCCATCTATTTTGTTCTGTCCATCTTCAACGACTCCATCACCTTCTGTGTCTCTTTCCACATCTCCTGTCCCTTCGTTCCTCTTTTCCCTTTGTGTAATCATCCCAGCATCCATCTCCTCTCATCAATCCCCCTCGTCACTTCTCTCCTTTAACCTCCCCCTCTCCTCTTTTTAATCACTCCATCCCATCCTCCCCGCTACACTTTCTCTCCCCCCCCCCGTTGCCAGGGAAACAGCAGTCCATTCTTTGGCTGTTAATCTGGTGACATTGTCTTTCTATTACCTGTGGGTCAGACGCCTGATAAGGAGGACAAAGGGTGGGAAAGCGAAGAAGACTCACTTTAAACGTTTGTAAAATGCTCGTCTTCATTAAGACAGGTGCATTTCTGCAGGGACAGAACAACCTGGCAGAGGAAAATGTTTACGAGGGCTTAGTTTGTTGTCACTTCTCTAAGGATATAATACAAACTCTGCATGAATATAAACAAGACAATCCAGTAGATTAGACCCGAGTCCTTTGCATAAGTCTGTGTTTGACACCATTATAGGAGTCGATTAAATCCTGCCCTCATTTTGGAGGCTGTCCTTCTTATTAAATATCCTGGAATCTTTTGCACTCCACACACTCAAACACCACAGATGTGACGGATAACCCTGCATTGTGAATTAAACCTTAATAAAGCATGCACATCTCTGGTCATTACTACCCAACTATGCATTAGCAAACAATGCACGGCTCTGGAAACCAACTACTTTGTTTTGCAGCAGTAAATTGGCAACGCGGGAAGGTAACAACCCAATTAAAGTAAGAGTTATTATACATAATTATAAGTATGAACATAATTTGTTCAATGCAAACACACCAGGGCCATTCAATTGATAAATAACTAGGGTAAGAGCTCTCAAATGTACTTGCAGTTGTGTGTGTTCACTGACTGAGGAAGAATTTTTCAGATCACTGTGAGAATGTGAACAAATCAGCAGTTAGTTCTACACATTAATGTCATTATGTGTGTGAAAATGTGTTAAAAAATAGCTGAAAGTCAGGTCGAAGAACACACACACACACACACACACACACATCAAGAAATGTGTTCTACATCCTGATAGGCTCACTGCACAGGCAAGCAGCGACAGAAAAAGTAATAGGAACATGAGTTGGGGATACACATCGCTCCCCTCTAGCAAAAGGTTACCATGGTAGCCTGTTGTCAATCACAAGGTAGTCACGCCCTAAAACATACCCTGCTCGCTCCATCGTCCATTTCACTCTAAATGGGACCATAATTTACCAAATGAACATCAAGCTGTATTGGAAAAGACATGAAAAAAGCAATTCAAATCATAAACTGTTAACTGAGGTGATACATCAAGAGAGAAGGAGAGTTATTTTCTCATAGACTCCTATAAAATCTGACTTCTTTTTGCAATCTATCGAGTCTTTACCTGCAGGCTCTTAGAAATAATGCACATTTGAAGCCACTTCCATTTCTTCCAAGTGGTGGAAGAAGTACTCTGGTGGTCTTAATATAATGAGTTCCATGTAAAAGTCCTGAATTGAAAACGTTACCTAAGTAGAAGTACAGTAGATGTTCAACATCGCCTTCCAACAATAACTCACTCCCCCCCCCACTTACACTTCCATTTCTGCCCCCTGTTTTATGTTTATGTTTTATGTCTTGTCCTTTTATGTTTTTTGTAAAGCGACCTTGAGGTTATGAAAGGCGCTATATAAATTCAAGTTATTATTATTATTATTATTATTATTATTATTACAGTAGTATTACCAGCAACATATATTTCAGGTATCATAAGTAAAAGTTCTTAGAATATATAATGGCTCTTTTCACAGTTATATATTATTATAGAATATTATACTATCTTGTTTTTAAAACGTATTGAACATGTAGGAGCATTTTAACGTTGTAGTTTTTCAATTTGGGGCCAATTTACAAACAATATACTTTGTAAAATGTAGGGGATATTTCTAATATAGTGCATCTTATTTTATATCATGCGTTTTTTTGTAAGTAACTATGGGTTTTAAATAAATGTAGTGGAGTAAAAAGTACAATATTTCAGTCTAAATGTATTGGAGATAAGTATATGTAGCATCAAATACAATTACTCAAGTAAAGTACAAGTATATCAAGAGAGTACTTAAGTAGTTGACAGTAAATGTACCTGGTTACAATGCACCTCTGCTGGTGCGGCAAAACTAAAGAAACCGTTGAGAAACTGTAAGAAAAGACTGCAGCTTATTGTATTTCAAATCAATACAGAGTTTACCATTTTCTATTCTGCTTTCTTGCTCAACTCATGTTCACAATCAACCAACTTTTCCCTGGTTTAATACCAAACCTCTTGATTCCTCCCTCCTTGTATCCTCTCCATCTCCTTCCCTTGATATTTTCTGTTGTCACTGAGTTAGCATGTGTGCCCTTTTCTTTCTCTCCTGAATTTTATTTCACATTCAGATCCCGTGGGATTTGACCATCCGTGCTATGGTTGAGCTTGAGCTAACGGCTAACTGCTAACTGAAGACAGGATGGGCCCAGGCTAATCGGTTAGCATGTTAGCAGTCTGCAACACAATATATGCACATTATTGACTTAACATCTACACACTCAGTTGACATTTCATTCATTTTTTGAATGTTTTCAAGTTTAAATGATTGCATATCTCACAGATTGTACCTTTAATTCGCCTATTTCCTTTCATCCTTCTCTCTCATCCTGTTTTTTTTTATGTCCTGCAATTTTTCATTCAATTTTTTTTCTACATCATCTCTCTGTTTGTCCTCCATTTGTCTTCCGCCTTTCCTTCTCGTTCCATCTTCCATCCTTTCCTGTAGTTTTGATTTATCTTTGTCTACTTCTCTCTTCCCTGCCCTCTTATCGTCCATATTTCTTACCCTCAGTTCTCCCATTTTCCCCAAAACATTTCGTATACATGAGTCCTCCCTCTCTCTTTCCCTCTCTTTCTCTCTGTGAAGAAATCAATGGTTGTTCTCTCAATAGGAGGTCACAGGGTTGCAGGCGATGACGTCTCGGCTTTTCAATTACTAGCAGCCTGTAGTCACCACAACACACACACACACTCACACACACACACACACACACACACACCTCCGTTCTGCCCTTCCCCCACTGGGTTGACCATCTACCAGACAGAGAGAACAAACTAACAAAATTAAAGGAGTACCATTTGGATGGAAAAAAAATAGAAAGAGAGGGATGTGAAAATTAGGAGCAGTGTAGAAAAAACATGAACAATATGAGATGAGGAGGAGAAGGAGATGAAGAGGGAGGAGGAGAAGGAGATGAAGAGAAAGGAGAGAAACAGTAGAGGTCGTTCTCACTCTGTCTGCTTGTTGGTTCTTGTGCTGTCATAAACTTTAAATATAATAATGCAAGTACTGTAACTTTGCACTGTAGCAGGACTTTTGCAATATTATGTGATCACACACAATCCATCTGGCAGGCTTTAAGAAAAGTACATGTGATCGTACCAGTTTATGGGACGATTTAGCGTCCTTTGAAAGCTACTGGTCGTGGTTTAGGTGAATTTAACTGGAGCGAACGTTGTTTTTTAAACAACGATGGCGGCTCGTAAACAGCTTAGCTTAGTCGCTGCAAGAGTATTTCTTCGTTAGCGAAAAGCAAAGTTCTCTGAAGGCTTTTCTAAATGGAAATATCTGTTTGCTCTTCTTTCAACCAGCTTTGGCAGGAATTGAAAAAATAGCTCATCCAATTATCTGCAAAGTATTTTAACTGCTCGATTCGAAACAAATTCAGCGACAGCTTCTCTGACGGTTAGGTGTGAAGAACCATATGGCAGGTTAAATACAGTCCCAATTCAGAGTTTTGGAATGATTGCATTCAGTCAAGTGCAGTTTAAATATCAAGAAGTCTTTGGAAGTTAGCCCATTTGTATCCGTAGCTCTCCCTTCACTTTGACTGATGTATCCGTCTCAAAGAATTTGAGTCAAACTCTCTGAATCTGTTTCAATCTAATGTTTTTACATCACAGGAAAAATCCACTAAACCTGATCGATGTAGACTGTTATAGGGGTTTGGTGTTGGATGGTCTGGTCAGCCTCAGTGTAACTGGGCAGAAGTCACAGACAATATGGATGAAAACACAGATAAAAGCAAGTAAATTGATCTTTTTTTTGAGATGATTTTGCCTGACAGAAAATGTAGAGGTTAGGAGAAGAGCTCAAAGACATGAGGACAAAGGAGTGGAGAGGAAGTGTGAGGGAAGAAGGGAGGTAGAAAGAAATGAGGAGGGGAGATGCAAAGAAAGAAAGAGTAAGAGCAAGGATAGAAATCAAAGAGGATGGAGGAAAAGACTAGAGACAACGAGGGAGGGGGTGAGAGAGGAGATGATGGGAGATGTGGAGGAGGAGGAGAGGGAAGAGATGATGGAATATCTTGGGGAAAGAAGAACACATGAGATGAAGAGAGAGGCGAAAAACAAGAAGACAAGAGAAAAGGCAAGAGATTAAAGGCCAAGGCTGCTGGACAAGGGGGAAAGAAGGAGAAGGAGGAAAGGGGAATACAAAATGAAAGGAGAGATTGCAGCTGGGGGGGAGAAAGGGGAGGAGGTGGGAGAGAGAGGAGGAGACGCCCTCAGGGGTTATTGGGTCGTGGACAGCCAATCTCTCTCAGCTTAATCAACAGCAGCAGAGGTGATTGCAACACCGCAGGGGACTGCTGGGAAAAAAGATGGAGGGAGGAGGGGGGAGAGAACCAAATTGGAATGAATGGGAAGGTGTGGAGAGAAGGGAGGGGGGGGAGAGAGAGCTGGAAGATGAGGAGAAGATTGGAAAAGGAGGAAACGGGGGTGAGAAAGAGGGAGGAAATACGATGGGGAAAGATAAGGAGGAGGAAAGGGAGATGAGGGTGATTGGGGGAGAAAAGAGGAGGGGTGAGTCAAAGGAAGAGGAGGGGAAATTATGGGATGAAAGGAGGAGAAAACGGGTGAGGGAAAAAAGAGCAATAAATCCTGTATGTCTCACTGAGAGGCAGCAACACCTCTAGTGGAGAACAGGAGAATAGCATTTAATAAACGTGAATAAATATACGAAACATTTGTGGAAAAAAATACAAATTCCACTTTTGATTACGGGGCTCGATTTAAAGACTGAATGCATGGTTTTATTAATGCTTGTGATGTATTGTTCTTTTAGGGTATCTATTATCATCTGGCCGGGGACAACAGTTGGAAATTAGCCATGTTAGCTAAAGCTGCTCCATTTACTGTTTCTGTTACAGTAAATGAGTGGGGACGGTCCACTAAACTTTAAGGGCCATGGGGTCAATGACTGTGGTTTTAATTAGTTTCAATAAAAAAAATGTTGGTCCTGAAAGATCAAATGTGTTAATATTGTAATATTCTCTTTGCTCTGCTATCTATCGCTGATGCAAGACTGATATAGGCGGACCTCCATGTCTTACTTTACCTGCCTACCAGCGCAAACTGTTGCAACTCTTTGACTAACTGGGGTAGGGGAGAGTGGGGTAAGTTGAGCCAGTGGGTAAGTTGAACCACCCCCTGTAACCAGGCAACGCCTTATAGTTGTAATCACGTGACCAGAAATTATGCAAGCTCCACCCATGTCTCATTGCCTGTGTGGTCTGGTAAGTAAACATTTTTACACAAAAACGTATTTTGCTTGTCAAAGTAAATGTTCTAGATGTCAGCTATATCGGCTGTCATGTCAAACAAAATGTATCCAGGTTTAAACACATATATTGTATATGTTGATGTGTTTCAGCGTATTAAACCATGTGAATCATTAAGCTAAAGATGACTCTGAATTTTAATGCTAGGCTATTTTTTCTAAAATGGTGGCTATGGGTAAAGTGAACCATGGGTCTTGGGGTAAAGTGAACCATGGGCCTTGGGGTGAAGTGAACCATGGGCCGTGGGGTGAAGTGAACCATGGGCCTTGGGGTGAAGTGAACCATGGGCCGTGGGGTGAAGTGAACCATGGGCCTTGGGGTGAAGTGAACCATGGGCCGTGGGGTGAAGTGAACCATGGGCCGTGGGGTGAAGTGAACCATGGGCCGTGGGGTGAAGTGAACCATGGGCCTTGGGGTGAAGTGAACCATGGGCCGTGGGGTAAAGTGAACCATGGGCCGTGGGGTAAGTTGAGCCAGTGGTTCAATGGAGAAATGAATGAAAGTAGGCCAAGTTGATAATAAGAGCTCATTGTAGGCTACATTTAAAGTTGAATTTACCCTGTGTTTGATTGGTAAGATGTATGAAATTGTATCACCATTTGTATGATGAGTTTTCCTTTTAACATGTTAAAAAAAAATCAATCAATTCAATCGAAATTTATATAAAAGATATTTGAAAAACTAAACTTGTATTTGGTTTGTTATTTATTGTTTAAAGTTACCTTTAAGATTTGCTGTAGGTATGCCCAGGTTTGAACAGGTATGCCCAGGTTTGAACAGGTATGCCCCGGTTTGAACAGGTATGCCCCGGTTTGAACAGGTATGCCCAGGTTTGAACAGGTATGCCCAGGTTTGAACAGGTATGCCCCGGTTTGAACAGGTATGCCCCGGTTTGAACAGGTATGCCCAGGTTTGAACAGGTATGCCCAGGTTTGAACAGGTATGCCCAGGTTTGAACAGGTATGCCCCGGTTTGAACAGGTATGCCCAGGTTTGAACAGGTATGCCCAGGTTTGAACAGGTATGCCCCGGTTTGAACAGGTATGCCCAGGTTTGAACAGGTATGCCCCGGTTTGAACAGGTATGCCCAGGTTTGAACAGGTATGCCCAGGTTTGAACAGGTATGCCCCGGTTTGAACAGGTATGCCCCGGTTTGAACAGGTATGCCCAGGTTTGAACAGGTATGCCCAGGTTTGAACAGGTATGCCCCGGTTTGAACAGGTATGCCCAGGTTTGAACAGGTATGCCCCGGTTTGAACAGGTATGCCCAGGTTTGAACAGGTATGCCCAGGTTTGAAAAGGTATGCCCCGGTTTGAACAGGTATGCCCAGGTTTTAACAGTGGTTCAATTTACCCCCTGACCTGGATCAACTTACCCCTAACCCGGGGCAAGTTGAGCCACAAGACCACTTTTTTTTTTAGAAGTAATACTTTCATATTTTCAATGCCCTTGATCAAATATTAATTCTTATCATTGTCATTGATAGGAGACATCCTGAATTAAAGGTGTGGGTTTTCATTTTTACGATGTGTCATTTCTCCTTGCTTAGAGGACAGCATAACTAAAAAATGGCTCAACTTACCCCACTCTCCCCTATGCCTGTCCGTATTAGTAAATGGACTCTACTTATAAAGCGCTTTATCAGGTCTTTTCGACCCCTCAAAGCGCTTTACATTCTACCAGTCATTCGCACATTCATACCTCATTCATACAGAGCAGTACCACTTGCTCTAGGGAAGCTAACGCTCGCTCTCTCTCTCTCTCACACACACACACACACACACACACACACACACACACACACACACACACACACACACACACAGTTGGACATCAGGAGCAACTCAGGGTATCTTGCCCAAGGAAATGTCGACATGTTGACTGCATGAGCACCAACGAACCAACAACCTTCTGGTTAAAAGATGATTTATCCTTCGCAGCCACAATTGTATTTTGGCTAGATTATTAGCTTAATAAACTTTGCCAAATTGGCAGATTTCTCCAATATCCTCCTGAGACCCAGAAAGAAAAAGGTTTCAAATGTCCTTCTCTTTTTTTGATCACACAAGTCTTTAGGGTGGTATAAACATAATGACCAACAAAAACTAAAAAAATATATTTTAGTTTTATTGTGTGTCCTTTGTAGAGGACATCAGGTGTTAGTTATGCAAACAACATTAACATGCAGGTACATTTAGACAACATTAGAGCACAACAACTCAATGCAACAAATACTGAGCCCTCATTTGTAGTACTCCATCCTTTTTTGAAATGCAGAGATACATCTGACACCTGAGGCACTTGATATGTTTTCCCACTGCATCCGTCTGCCATGCACCCTACAGAAACCTACGTGTTAGTTTGGCCCATAGTGGACTCCATTTGTGTTGTGTAAAATGGGGGTTAGCAAATCCCCATGTCCTCGGGACATTCATAAAACATTTAGTTTTAGGTCAAATATGTATTACACTGCTCTGAAAACTCACTACCCTAACTCCTAAGATGTTCCCTTACTATAATTAATTAAAATATTGAACTCACAACACTGGTAATTACAAAATTACAAACTTACCATTTCTCTTTCTATAAATAGTGCTCGTGTTGATGGACGCCATTTTGAAATACAATGAAATTATCTTTTTCAAAGCCACACCCCCACATATGTCATATGTTTGAAAAGCCCAGGATGTCCTCTGTGGAGTACAATTGGACTTAATGCTGCGGCATGTATAACCTCAAAGTAATGGACCACAACCCAATGTGCTCCACAGAGGACGAAAATGAATGGGTGGGTCTCTGGAGGATAGTGAACTGGCAAAAGGGATCGAATCAGTGTATATTTTCAATCCATGATTTTTTTCCCGATGAGACCAAACACGCTTTGCATGAAGAAACGACACAAAAAGATCTTACACAAGTTGCTTTTTTTAAAATTGTATTTATTTTGAAGGAAGACTTGTCGTTATGCGTCATCACTGCTAATATGATACCTCTTGCATATAAAAAAAACAACAACATTTCAAACAGCAGAGACAATGATTTGTGCGATCAAAGAAACAACATAAATGATTTCCCTAAGAGGTACTCTAGAGGTGCAACAAAGCAAGCGTCTTCGTTATGTATTATGTACAACGCAAACACAGAAAAACACAGAAAAACACATGGCAAAACTCTTAATCGCACTGAATTGTCAAAATAAATAGGCATTGGATAACAAAAAATAAATGGGAAAACATGTTGGTTGAGGAAAAACCCACTCATCACAGACAATAATATATAATCCTGCTTTGACCTGAAAACCATTCAATTTCTGCACAAACCAGCTTCCAACTGAAGATATAAAAGAAAAATGTTCTTTTTGTCTTGACTTTACTGATATCCTAAAACAGCAAGATTAGCTTAGCTCATTGTCGTTTAGATGAGCTAGCGGCTTTGCACAGAAATGACAACCAATGGTATCAAAAAATCCCCATATTCACAGAGTTAAATATAAGGTTGGGCATTTAGGACGCTGGAAGGAGCTCCAGTCAATTTAAAATATGTAAATCAACATTTATCCTGGGACTGCAGTTACACAAACTGGTGAGCTAAAGGAAGAAGTACGGTGCGGAAGTAATGTGCGGAAGTTAACAAGCTAGCAAGGGAGTGTTGTTGTTGTTGTTGTTGTTGTATGCAGAGTGTACAGCATGTAACATTTAAATCAATCTACCGTCCTCTAATATTTATTCACGCAAAAACTCCTCGGGATGAAGACTTTGCAGAAAGGATGCTCTCTGTTTGCTAACACTTGGCTAGCTAGCCCGTCCTCATTAATTAGCTTGCTTTTTCCGCTACAGGTCAGAATTCATTTACAACAGTTTGGAAATTGTGTAAAGGATCTTCTTCTATAGTTTTCCACCAGGGAAAAAAATCCTGACCAAGCTCACAGCAGGAGCATCTAAGTTCGAATTTCAGGAGGATTTTCAGATGTAAAAATGTACATAAAGCACCAGTCCAGTATTTCTTGTTAGCCAGTGTAAAAGGCACATTATGATGGTCGAGGTAAGGAGTACTAACGTTTTTTTAAACGTTGTTATGTTGCCTTAGCCTGAATGTGACAGCAGATGGGATCAAACCTTTGAAGACATTTTTGGAGCTCTCTACATTGAGATTAGGCATATGTTATCCAAACTCAATGGAAAATGAACTGTAAACCCTGACTGTATCTGTATCTCCTCAACATGATATTGTTTTAAACAAAACGTGCTGTTCAAGGACAATTCAATTTGTAGTTTTAAGTTCTTTAACGCTTTTTCTGCAATGCATCAAAAATTACTTCTTCCCTTTCTGACCTAATATCTGAAAATGTAACTGTACGGCTTATAGAAAATATTATTTCATCTTCCAGACATTTTAATACACAGCCTTCACTTACATATGTTTTGGAAATCAGCATTTAACTCAAGCCATGTGCGTTTCCATCGGCAACATCTCTGAGACTGCCTGTGAACTTCCTGTTAACGTCACGGCCTACGAACAATGATCCATTTAGATGTATTTCAAAACCAGTAGCACTTCCTTCCACATGCTCTTCATCATCATCATCAATAGCACTTTTAACGCCTGATGCATTTAATTTCTATTCATAATTCTATCTGCAGTTCATTTGTGTATTTCTGAGGTTTAGGAACCGGCACCCACCCAATATGATCATCCTATTTTCACTGCAAAACACAGATTTTAAAATGATGCGTTTGCTTTTGTGCTGCACATGTAGATAAGTGAACTCCTCAGGTTTGTTTTTAAATGTGTCATTAGGGAAGGCTAGAAGCGGTCCATATTTCAGCAGGCAAAAAGCGTATAAAAAGAAACACTTTAAGAAATGTGTATAATAGCAACATGTCATAGCTTGTAAACCCTCTCACAAGACTCCATAGTTATTTCATAACACCCTGAGAGACCCACACTGCTTTTAAACCTGACGTCAGCTGCAGTCGGCATACACAGCACCAACAGAGAATGCATGCAGGATGAATTCAGGAAGTTCAATAATATTGTTTGACTTAAATAGTAAACAGGCAGCAGTGTTTTAAGCAGCACCAAGCGGGGGGGGGGGGGGGTCACTGGGAGTGGGGATGTCTTCATGGCCTACTGTTATTCATTCAGCACCGGAGTAAAGAGAAACAGGGTCTCTGATGGGGTTGTGCAGGGGCTTAGCGAGAGGAATGTTACCAAGCGAGCTGCAATAAAACAAAATGTGAAAAACAAAAAAGATAGTGCTTTTTTGGGTAACTTTGATGAAATAAATGCAAGCAGGTTATGCAGTGTCAGATTTACCATTAATGCAAATCCTTAAAGGGATGTTTGATTTAATGCGCAGTGCACCGGGTCAAGATTCTTACTCTGAGGTGAGAGTTAAGGGCAGATATTAGTTTTTAGCATTTTGTGTTTTATTGATACTATTCACACATTTGCAAATCAGATGGTATTGTTTGTCATTTATTTTATTTATATTTATATATATATATATATATATATATATATATATATATTATATATATTATATATATATATTATATAAACATATATATATTATATATATAATAAATATATATATATATATATATATATATATAATAATATATATATATAATAAATATATATATATATATATATATATATATATATATATATATAAATATATATATATAATAAATATATATATATATATATATATATATATATATATATAATAATATATATATAATATATATATAATAAATATATATATAATTATATATATATATATATATAAATATAAATATATATATATATATATATATATAAATATATATATAATATATATAATAAATATATAATATAATAAATAATTATATAAATAAATATATATATATATATATATATATATATATATATAACATACTTCTCCCTTAAGGTAAGGTACTTGCAGTGGTTTAACTCCTCCCTTCTAGCATGTAGGTACAAACGTCTCAACGTCCATTTCCTCATGTCATTTTTCTACAATTATTTACTGACACTTTAACTGGTTAGACGGTGTGTGTGAGTTTTCTGTCATTGAAGAAGTCCTCAGTTTCTTTACAGGTAGATTGCTGCTGGATGGGCACGTGTGTGGTGTGTGTGTGTGTGTGTGTGTGTGTGTGTGTGTGTGTGTGTGTGTGTGTGTGTGTGTGTGTGTTTCTATGAGAGCGTCTGGTTGGCGAAGAAGGCCTTGGTCTCTCCACAGGTGGGGTTGGTGCACATGGGGCAGCGGAGGGTCAGCTGACGGGAGCAGGACATGTTGGACTTCAGGTGGGAGTTGACCAGGTCAGCCAGGGCCTGGACAGGAAGACATTCAGTGATGAGACACGGACAAAGAGAAGAAGAGAAGCACCCCCCCTTTAAAAACCTGCTGGTGTTTTCAGAACAAGGATTATTTTATACCTTTGACTAAAAGCCTGGATGATGGAAACCACGCCCACTTTCAAATGAAGAAAGCCTTGTGATGGCTAGCGCTCGTTGCCTCAATGCCACCTTTAATGTTCAATTTGACTCAGTTAGCAGCTTGCTAATTAGCTAGCTATTTCCACCATGCTTTGAGGCTTTAATGAAATTGATCTATCACTTTCCAGTTTTTACAGCACCACTCAACAACGTTTTTATTCAGTTGTTAATTCCGGTTGCTTCTACTTTGCAGATTTTTCACCAATGTAGATCTGCAGTAAATATCACCCACATGTTTTACATTGTTAGAGTATGAAGGAGCTTTGATAGGCTGGTCTGTATTTAGTTTGTCTCATGCACATGCAAGCAGGTAACGTGTTACATCATTTGTGCCTATGGTCAAGTGTTTTTTGGTACACATCAATTCTGAATATTAGGGTTTGAAAACGTGTTTTCCGCATCGGTACCAGCTGTATTTTATCATCTCTTCTCTCAGACAGCAAAGGCACACACACACACACACACACCGCTGCACAGCCATTATAGTCCAACTTCCTTTCACTTTTAAATGTTAAAAGTGAGAGGTATTTGAACGTGAGCACTAGATGTCAAAACCTCAAAACATATACTTGAAGTTTTGAATTTTTAAAACACATGGTGTTATTTTTGTTTTTCACAACAGATAGGAGAAGAGGCAAATGTATAATCTGAGATATTTAATTTGAAAAGGTAAGAACGTCCAATGAGGAGTGTAAGTATCTAGCTGTACAACATAGCAATCTTAAAACCCCTGACAGTTTTGTTGAACGTATTTTTTTCCCCAGCAGCTGCTGCTTGCAGCCGGCAGCTGACTGATACAGCTCACTGAGAAACTAAAACCACACCAAGGAAACCATCCTTCAGTAACTACCAACTAATCATCCTCTGGATATTGATTTACACACACACACACTCAGAGAGTTGGCGAGGGGTCTCTGAGCACGGCGGGTTTGACCAGCCAGCCAGGCGGTTCAGTTCTACTGTAGTCAGCTCTAAAGGTTCCCATTGATTTGCCCCTTTCCACACACACACACACACACACACACACACACACACACACACACACACACACACACACACACACACCACACACACACACACACACACACACACACACACACACACACACACACACACACACACACACACACACCACACACACACACACACACACACACACACACACACAGTTGTGAGAAAAGTTGCAGGGTTGAGGAAGACGGGAAGCAGGGAGGTGGGACGGGAAAGGAAGGATGGAAGTAAGAAAGGAGGTGAAGGAGAGGAGGAGGAAAGGAAGGAAGTAGGAATCCATTTATTGACCACCTCCAGCCTGGAGTTCACTTACTGCACAGAACCTTCTGCTGCCGTTTCCGTTTCTATTATTAGAGCCCTGCTTGCCTTCAAACAGTCTTACATCCTTTTTTATTCCTTCCTTCTTACATCCTATATCATTATTTGCTTGTCTCCCATTTTCTTAACTTACTTTACACGTCCATCTCCATATTTTAATCTCCTTAAGCTGACATTTGTTGGTTAAAGATATAGATGCATTCTCCTACATCAACACTTAAAACTGATTGATTTTAAAGGGCAGTTAAAATGTGTAACATGTGTGTGTTTGATATGTTCCTACTTCCTGTCAGTCTCTATTATCAGCACCTGTTATAAAGTTAGAGTGTGTGTGTGTGTGTGTGTGTGTGTGTGTGTGTGTGTGTGTGTGTGTGTGTGTGTGTGTGTGTGTGTGTGTGTGTGTGTGTGTGTGTGTGTGAGAAACCTACCTGCATAAACAGAGGGTTTCCATTCAACGACTCTGCTCTCCTGATGTTCTCCACCCCACACTGAAGACACAAAGAAAGGATCACACAGGTTTTTTTAATTACCAAAAAATATGCAGCACAGTTCAAATGTTTTAAAACAGGTTGGGTGTAATTCTATACCTAGTTTATATACATAAAACACGGAAATATCAGCATGGATAAATCAATGAAACGGCATCATTAAAGGAATTCGATGTTCATTAAATATGTAGAAAAAAGTGTTTCAAAAAGAGTTTAGAGTTAACAGCAGGTTTCATTTTGGTGATACTCGTCTTGACTTTGGAGAGTGGGGACATATTTAGGAAGTAAAGAGAGTTTTGGACACGAAAAATATTTTGGACATAGAAATAGGGACATTTTTGAGTTGTGTGTGTGTGTGTGTGTGTGTGTGTGTGTGTGTGGCACCAGTCACATTGATTGGTGGTCACCTCACTGGTGCCTTTACACAGACACACACAACACACTGCTGCTGACACACACACTTTTGCCAACTTAAACTCCACATGAAGTCTCAAGATAAACCATTAAATAAATTATCTGCTAGGGATGTAACGATACCAAAAACTCACGGTACGATAATATCGCGATAACAAGTCCAAGGTACGATATGTATCGCGATATTGAAAAATAAAGAAAATAGAATTTGGGGAAAAAATTGTTTTGATTTTTTTCTTTTTTGACTTGAAATGTTTTTTATTAAATAATAAATCTGATTTGTACAGCATTTTAGTAGATAGTAGTATTTTAAAGTGTCAAAAATATAATAATCAGACCTCACTCACTCACTCACTCACTCACTCACTCACTCAAAAATCGCGGTAGATTTTGTCAGTCTCACGACGGAATCAAGACATTTATTTATCGCGATATTCGATATATCGTTACATCCCTATTATCTGCTGCTCACACCTGAACTTTTGAATGAACATCCATAACATTCCTCTGTTTGCAACTTATATATATCAATATTCCAATTACTTGTATATAGACTATTCTGCACTATTTCTATTATATTCTATTTTATTGTATTTACTTATCTGTGTTATTGTGTTGCACTGTTGGAGGAGCCTGTGACCTCTGATGTTCATTGTCATATCTACACTGTAGCTATGTACACATGACAATAAAAGCCTTGAATCTTGAATCAACATCCTCCTTTTTGATCCAAGAAATAATCCAACTCCCTTACCTCCTGCCCCAGCACCTGTCCATACTCGATGTCCAGCTCGTGCAGGGTCTCGATGTGGTCCGAGGTGAAGGCGATGGGCACCAGCAGGATGTTCTTCTTCCCTCGCTCACACAGGCCTTTAATCACATCGTCCGTTTGGGGGCCGAGCCACTGCATGGGCCCCACCTGGAAGACCCAACACCAGACAGGACAACAGTTTCATTCCACAAAAAGGTGGAGATGTATTGCCTTGCACATTACAACAGTTCTTCCACCCTTTAAAACAGAAAAGACCCGAGAGGACGGTCCATTGTCGAGTTAACGACCTCATTAGATTTCCTCCACTGCTAACTTCTCTGAGGCTCCAAGGATAGCTGAATCATCATCTGTTACACACTTTGATATTGTGTCTGTAATGAACACTAGGGGGCACTAGTAGGACTTAACTCTTTTAGGTTGTGGTTGAAAAGGCCAAAAAGATGACATGTATTTTCCTAACCCTTTTTTACTTGAACTTGATAGAAAACATCATGAGATCAAGAAAGTATGTGAAGGGGAATTCATTAAAGACAACTGCACTGCTCGGAGAATCCTACTGCAGTCACACTACGATATGCAAATATGGGACAGCAGATGTTGGTCCACAGTGGAAACTACAGTGTTCGAAACATGGACTTCTAAAAGTGCAGCTTGGATATGTTATCCTGTGCGTTTGTATGTACATGTCAGCTACATAAAGATGGACAACACATTGAAAAATACAACTTTGTTAACGAGGTTGACTTAGAAACAGAAATAAAGGCAACCAGTCGAACCAGTTCCAGTTCAAATTGAGATGTTTCCTCACTCCTAACCTCCTGCCCACATACACTCCCAATTAGTTTGATAGTATACATGATGATCTTTATCCCTTATCCTGATCGTTTGTTATTGTGACTGGCGTATCTTTATAAAAGCAAAGCATTGTGGGTCAGCATGATGTACCCTTTGCTAAATGACATACGGAAAGGGAAGCATTGGATCACCTTTCCTTAGCATTTAGAGAATACCACCTGCTCTTATCATGGCTGCCATTTGGAAACTGTTGGGTAATTTCTCTCACCAAGGAAACTTCCTGGGAAAAACTTTATTCTACCTGAACTCAAGTCTGCTGAAATCAAGCTTGTGTGTGTGTCCTTCTCTGTTTCCAGGTAGAATAGAATAGAATAGAATAGAATGGGGAGGGATGAAACCCCTCTTTAATGGTCACACATGCAGAGCACACAGCACACACAGTGACATGTGTTCTCTGCATTTAACCCATCCTAGTACCAGGAGTCTAGTACTAGGAGCAGTGGGCAGCTATTGCACAGCGCCCGGGGAACAATGGGAGTGGGGGGGGGAGGGGGTTGTCCGGTGCCTTGCTCAAGGGCACCACGGCAGGGCAGGAGGTGAACTGGGACCTCTCCAAGTAGCAGTCCACACTCCATATTTAGGTCTGTTCGGGGACTTGAACCGGCGACCCTACGGCTCACAGTCCAAGCCTCTACTGACTGAGCCACTGCTACAAGTCACACTATAACATACCACAAAAGAAAATGTCTGTTATGGTCTCTTTTTAAAACAAGCATAATATGTCTTAAAACAAATGTATGACATGTGTGTCCTGTGTTATGTTATTGTGTATTAAAACACATTGTGTGATTTTTTTCATGCTAAACAGGAAGCCAGCGACACCTCCCAGTCCTCTTCTATTGTGAACAGATGATTGGCTTCAAGAACTATTCATGACGTGGGATTTTTGAGCTCTCATTGCTCTAAAGTAGCTTCAGCATTAGACAGACATGTGGCTCCACCTGGTGGCGTTCAAGGGGAATAATGATTCTGTGATATCAGCATTAAACTGCACAGAAGAACACTGTAGTGTGCATATGTACTGTAGTTACAAAGATATGCTTACTTTTGAAAGGTTTGCCCACCTGCACTTATGATAGAGTGCATCTGTGAATATTAGGGTTAACATGAATACCCTCCATTAAAATTCAACCCCTCTTCCATACCTGGATATGTATTTTTAAAGATTTTAGGTGAAGTTGGAGACTCAGAATGAGGCCTTGCTGAATAAAAGCTTGACAATGACAGTGTCATTAATCACTGGTTTATATTTTGGACGGCGTAGCAATAAGCATATTCAGTATGAAAATACCATTACAATTCTGCACTTCAGGAAAAATGTAGTTTCATAACTTATTCATAATATTTAGTTGGAGTTCTGATAACTGCTGGTACTTCACTAAGCACTGGCTGCTGTCTGACTCCTCTACAATAGGAGAATGGGTAGATATAGTTAATGACATAAGGCGCTTTCACACCGGAGTACTTTTCCCAGGAATAGTTCCGATAGTTCCTGGGATTTTGCGTTCACACCAAAAAGATCTGGAACTAGAACTTTTTTTTGCGATTCTTTCCCCCCTTTTCCGTCCCTGCTAGAGAGGTGGGACTTTCCTGGGGAGAAAAAGGTTCCCATTTCTGATTGGCTGGGCGAATTGCAAACCATGCCCCGTAAAACTCCAAAAAGTTTTGGGAAGCCGCCGTTGTATTTGCTGGCATTAGCATTATTAGCATTAGCATTAGCCCCGCGCACCAACGGAGAGAGACTAACTTATGGCAACACAAAAGAAAACATGGGAGCGGTGGAGATGAGGAGGTGTCGGCGTTCTGGCGATTTACTTGGAAGGCTTCAGTAGAAGCTGCTGGGAGTCCCAGCAGCTTCTACTGAAGCCAGTCCCCAACTCCGGGGACTTCCGGCCGGGGACTTCGGGTGGCAGTATACGCCGTGAAGTTGTTTGCGGCCTGCCAGTAAACCCAAAGCAGAAGAAGTGACGTCAGCGGCTTCATTTGCCTAATCCTCCCTCAGGGACTTATTCCGGTGTGAACGCGATGTGCTCTTTAGTTCTGATGAACTAAATACTGGGAACTAAGTACGGCAAAGTACTTGGTGTGAAAGCGCCTATATACATAATGGAAAAAAGTACTTTTTCTATTCGCCTACAAATGAAAAGATTTACTAAGTTATATTCAGAATGGGTTGCTTATGTAAGACAGACACTTTATAAAGTTAAAACACTTCTAACCATCAGCTGATGCACAGTTCTACTGACAAGAGAAAAGGTTGCTTGGTCTCCAAAGCATATCATGTTCTGTTTGTTTATCTGTTATAAATGTGCTGGATTGCCCCACACTATGTTACTGAACACCTCTGTGACTATACATCCTTCTGTTAATGTCTACAGTTCATTAAAATGGTATAAGGTGCATATAAACAACAGAGGAGAATGAGAAGGGGAGGGATTCAAGTCGTACTGCTTCTTGATTGCAGATCCTTAACACTCCCTGTTACTGCAAGACTGTTGAGGGTCATTTGAACGTGTACTCACCCTGGACTGCCACACCAGTCTGTAAGGGTTACAGTGCCCCAGTCTCTCCATGACCCTCTGAACTGTGGCCCCCACCTCCTGAGGGTACGGGTCGCCTCTGTTTACCACCTGCACACAGTACAAAGGGGAAGAAGTATTACTAATAGTCGTTATAGTACAGTAGGATGACGAGTAAAAGTAACAGAAGGTAAACAAGTAGCAGCAGCAGGAGTATTGTGTGGTAGTGAAAGTATTAACAGCAGGATCACTAATGCTGTAATGGCAGAGAGTAGTTGTTTGGAGAAGGACGAATCATTTGGAAAGATATCTAGATGTTGCAGGAATACTTACAGCCATAGGAAGCGAGTGTGCGGAGAACAGAATGACGACGTCGTCTCTCTTGTCCTCTGGAAACTCCAGCAGCTCGTTTTTGACGTGTTCTGCAAAACACTACACACACAAAGAACAAGGGTTCAGAAATGTAGAACAACAAAAAATTCTTGAATGATAATGGGTGACTGTTTTTCATGATTTACTCATTTTTTTACTGCCTTTTTATAACGATACTAAGGATATTTCAGAAAGCATGTATTTATTATTTGTCATTGTTTTGTTATGTATGTTTATTTATATCTTGCATTTAGTTGTCATTAACATTCATATTTTGTATTTAATGTTACTTTTTTCTTTCTCTGTACTCAGGTCTCACTCAAATAAGATGTCAGTCCAGTTCCTGATTAAATAAACTACATTTTTTTTTTATTTTAGGCATTTTTTGCAGATATTTCTGTCTTCTTTTTTTAAATTCAGAAACAAATACAGTTAGGCCACTTTCGAATCCGTGTACCTACCGTCCATTTGTTTTTCTTTATTAAACGGAAGAGCGTCTGAGAGGCCTTTTTGCTTTTTGCCTTACTAAATGGTCTAATGGTCCTTGGAGCGAGGGGCGGGGCGAAACTCACGGAAGTGATTTCAAAACAAAAGCCCTCGTTGGCTTGGAACGGTGATAATATTACAAACAAGGGGAAACAAGGTGAATTTAGCGATCACAACGACAACGGCCAAGACACACATTGAGCCCAGAAAATGGATGTTATTAAGGGCTGTAAATATAATAAGCCTGTTTCTAAAATGGACAACATTGTTAGGAGATTTAAACTATACAGCGGTTCTGCACTGCGGTCAACTCCGCCGTCTCACCACTTTGTTTTTTCAAATCAGCTGCTCTTCATTTTTTGTCCTGCTATATTTGATGATCCATACAAATATTTGTTACCATAAGTTCTTAATAAAACTGATACTGTTGGACTCGGTACTAGTTTGACTGCTACCAGAAATAAAATGAAGTACTTTTACTTCGTGTGTGTGTGTGCGTGCGTGCGTGCGTGCGTGCGTGCGTGCGTGCGTGCGTGCGTGCGTGCGTGCGTGCGTGCGTGCGTGCGTGCGTGCGTGTCTGTGTGTGTGTGTGTCTCACCTCCACCAGCAGAGGGTGTGTGGGCCAACGGTCGATGACGCTCCAGCGCATCTTTGGCCTGTCTACTCTGTTGCTGTAGTAACGGTAGATGGCGTTCAGACTGCTGCCTGTTAAAACAGAAACAAACACATTCATATTTGAGTCATTACACAACATGTACCGTCCTCTGTAAACCACTCAGCCGCTCCACTGTAAGGTTGGACATGAAGTGCCTTGCTTGAAGGCACTAAGAGGGGAAAATAGACATGATTTAAAAAAAAAAGGGGGACGCATCATCTGAGTCAGTGTTTCTGTTCAAAATATAAAACATATGAAAGAAAAGCAGATACATACAATTTAATAATGTTGGTACTGACTTCTTTCACTTTTATACGTTTAGTTACTTTGATAATGCTGCTACATATCCCTTTCTTTGGATGTGTACTTTTGAGATGCGTTATTTAATTTTAGGTAATTTCCTCTTTATTTACTATGTTATATTTTATTTCCCTTTTATCTGCACTGTCTCTAATACTCGCCCTTTTGTACAGATGTGTGGTGTGTGTGTGTGTGTGTGTGTGTGTGTGTGTGGTGTGTGTGTGTGTGTGTGTGTGGTGTGTGTGTGTGTGGTGTGCATGTGCGTGTGCATGTGCGTGTGCATGTGCGTGTGTCAGGGGATGAGCTGTAAAGCCTGTATGCGAGTGCCTAAAAACGTTATGTACACATTGGTACATTCTTATATAACTAACGTGCTTATACTAAGGCTTAAGTCAGCATTCACTCTGAGTGACAGGTCTTAGGTCGTTAACTGCATGCTGTCTGCTTCAATTACATAAGTACTTCAGGAGTTAGACATGTCACCAAGATGGCGACATCCCTAGCCCCTACGTGTGTGTGTGTGTGAGAGTGTGTATTCATCAGGATGGTCACAGGGTGGATGGCAGTTTGGGTGTGGGCACACTCAAAAAAGTCTCAAAAAATTGCCCTTTCAGCTCATGTGATCTTTAGAAAGGCGTTCTCTACAGCTCACAGAGGAGCAGCTGTTGTCGGGAGGCTTTACGTTACATCTGTTTCTCTGCTGTGTGAGCCTACCTGTGGTGGAGCAGCTGTACTGAGGATACTGCGTGAAGGCCACCGCTCTCTCCACTCCGTCCTTCTCCATCTCCTCGATGGCTTCCTCCGTCAGCGGGTGAACGTACCGGAAACCGATGTAGAACTTGTGTGGAGCTGAAGAGAGAACACACACTCATTACTGCTGTTACTGGCTAGGGAAAAACACAAGGTTGAAAAACATTCATCTGGCATTTGCATATTAAGGGAAAGATCTGAATAATCCATAGAATACAGCTACTTGTTTTGTTTCTTTACTACACAGAATTAGTTATCATAGAGAATATACACGGGTTGTTCTACTCTGATGAGGTTAGTGATGTCACAGGGTTTGGTCACTTTTCAGAGCGGGTGTTGTGTTGTTATCAGCGAGGTGTGTGCAGGCGTGACAAGACACTCCTCACTGTGTCACTATCTTCACTTCACACACACTCTGCTGCCAACCAGCAAGACACACACACAACAGCTCTGTTATATTACCACATTTTAAAGTCCCCTACAGACAGAAGCAGCTCAGTCAGTAGGATTTGGCTTGGGAACTGGAGGGTCTCCGGTTCAAGTCCCAGAAAGGTCCCAAGTAAAGAGTCTGAACTGAGGCTGTGTGTGTGTGTGGTGTGTGTGTGTGTGTGTGTGTGTGTGTGTGTGTGTGGTGTGTGTGTGTGTGTGGAGTATATGAACATGTGTGTGACAATTAAAAAGGAATTCATTTTTGATGATAGGTCCTCCCTGATGATTAGTCAGTAATCTGAGCAAGGACTCATTCAAAAAAAAAAAGGTGCTTTATGTCACAATTATGCAAGAAAATCTAAATTATGTGAAGTTAATTTTAATATAAGTATAATATTTTATAGCCAAGAGCGATGCAAAGCAGGGTCGGCAAACTAGCTAACTGTTACCCAAGCTAAGGTTAGCCAGCTACACGGCATGGATCAAGGTTGTTAGCTTCTTAACATTAGTTGATGAAGTTATATAGTAGTATCGTAGAGTAAATGGTCCAAATACAATTCAGCAGGATCACAGATCGTGTCATTATCAGATACGTATAATGATTTATGATTCGAATGTAGTGTCACGTGGCTGTTTAATGACGGGGGGGAAGAAGTGTCTCACCCGTGTCAGGGCTCATCTCGTCCAGCAGCTTCACCATACCCTCCCCCTGCATGGAGGTCCAGTGTTTGATGGGCGAGCCCCCTCCGATCTTACTGTACTGCTCCTGGATCTTTGGAGTCCGTCGCCTAGCGATGAGCGGGCCGAGCTGTCTGTATAGCAAAGGGCAGGTTTTTTAGAACAATACACAAAACAATTGATTCCTTTCTCAAGTGTTGACGGTCATCAAAAATTCAAATAAAGATTCAGAAAAAAAATATTTATCAGACTACTCTAACCAAAAATCGGTATACCTAGCTGCCGTTTGTTTTTATTTGTTTTTAACTTAAAAATAGATAAAAAAATATTATATAGATGTACGATAAAGATAATAACAATAATTATAATTACTATAATCATAATTATCCTAGTTTACATAAAAATAGGATGATAAATTAAACTGTTTTGTTATCTGAACATGGACTTATTTTTTGTTTTACTTTATTTTCCCCCTGGAAATGGGTGTATATATGTATACAGGGGCGCTCCTTGCGAACAGGCAAGGCAGGCAACTGCTTGGGGCCCCGGACCAGAAGGGGGCCCCCAAAGAAGGTAGATTAAGAAGGTCCACAGCAACGACAACATGAAACACCCTTTAATTTACTGCAACGACATGTCGGGAAACCCCCTCAAGGCGGCCCCATGCATAGCACGCCGTGAAATGCTGCTTCTCATTTTAAGTTTTGTTGTCCTGCTCCGCTCCAAGGGGGGGGAGGGGCCCCCAGTGAATGTTTGCCTAGGGCCCCCACCGACTCTAGGATGTATATGTGTACATATGTATGTGTATGTATATATAGAATTGTGTTTATCTGTGTGCGTATTTAATTAAGGAATTATCTTTTATAATTTTTCTTTATCCTGCAACTGGCTGACTAACGGGAGGGCTACCTCTGTATAAGCTATGATTTCTACCCTCCAGCTTCTACTAATTTTGTTTGTTTTTCAGATGTATAAACTGTCTAATTGTTGAAATAGTAGAATAAATCTTTTTTAAAAAGAATTTAAAAAAAAAGAATCTTCCAACTGAAGATATTCTACAAGATTAACCGTACAAAAAAACATCTTCCATCAATAAAATGTGTGTGTGTGTGTTTGTATTTGTGTGTCCATGGTGCATACTTCTGTACAGGCAGCTGAATCAGGTCTGTGTCCATGAAGAGCCGCCGCAGGAAGTCATGAACGTCTGACAGTTTCTCCGGTCCTCCCATGTTCAGCATCAAGATGCCCGTCTTAGGTTTCCTGCAGGCACAAGAGATTCATTATTAATAATATATATCAAACGCATTTGTTCTGATTATTAAAGTCAACAGTTAAGGTCCAAGCCATTTTTTAACTATTGTCCCCATAGGCTATAATGGTAATTAGTGCTAATTAACAAAACGTATGCTAATTGCCCAACATATGCAAGTTAGCATCCGGCAGTTTCTACTGTATGTGCTGGGGACCCGTACTGTACATTTCTAACACAAAACTTTGGGGTACATTTTCAGGTTCACTATAGGACTCTATGAGGTGGCAACTAGACTAATAACTTATTGTTTAAATACAGAGATTAACCGACAACACCAGACAGTCTGTCAGCCGCAGACGCTCAACGATGTAAGCACTTCAGATCCCAGATGGCTGAGGGTTGTCCTGTGTGTCAGTGCGTGTGCGTGTGTGTGTGTGTGTGTGTGTGTGTGTGTGTGTGTGTGTGTGTGTGTGTGTGTTTCACCTGTTGTCCTGTGTGTCTGGAGTCTGGGCAAAAGCAGCAGCAGTGGAGCGTCTCCTGACACTCAGACTGACGCTGCTCCTGGCAACTACAGCAGAAGAAGAAAACAGGTTATCTATGAATCTATTGTAAATATACGGAGAAAGCACATTCACATTCATACACTTAATGCATTCAAAATGTTCCCCCTCTGAAATGTTTAGTGTAAGACCAAACCGGCTGTTCGTTTTTTCAACAAATTAATAGTTATTATTTATTATAAACACGCATGAGGATCTACATCATTTCCTAATACCACATATTTGTTTAAAAGCACATCGGATTTGTTTTTCACCTCTTGAATTTAACTAAAAGAGACAAATGTTTTTTTCCCAAGCACCCAGTGGTTGTTTTTTCTACTTCCTCCATCAATAGTTTAATTTAGAAAACTTTAAGAAATGTGTGAATACACTCAAACCATTCATTCATCAATTATTGAGTAATCTGGATTTGGGACCGGGTATTAGTCATGAGAGGAGCCCTGCACCATTACATTACAAATGAAAATAATCTACAGCAGATGTCATGTGAATTAAATTATACCAAGAAAATATACAAAATACATTTGGCTTCTTTGGAAATTTTGGGATCTCCAACTAAATGTTGCCAAAGTTCTTTTAGTTTGAATAATGTCTGACAAGGTTACATAAGTATGATAAGTAAAATAGTGGGTCCATTAACCTTAACAAACCATTATAAATAGTACACTGATATCAGAACCAGTTTGTGAGGGGAAAAAACTGAGACAACAAGCTGCAAAAGATGCAATATATACTGAATTGTGTAAATGCACTGTATTCATGTCTCATTTTAAAGTCTAACACAGAAATCCGCTTTACTTTCATAACCCTGAGCTGCAGTACCACGAGACGCCACCAGAGGCAGGCTGCCATTATGCAAGTTCACAATGCTGGAATTGTGTAACTACGTTTCAATGTTAAGTTATTCCTTATTCGCCGTTAAAACGTGGACAATTAAAAATGTTTACGAATCCCCTGGTGGATACTAAATGCAGCAAGGGATAAGTCCAGTATGCAACATTAACGTTTAACTGTAACCTACAGTACAGTTGGGTATCGTAAAAACAAGAGGCGTTAGTCTAGCTCCGGAAACAGCGCATTTTGTTTGTAAAATAAAAGCACATCAGCGGAGACCCTCCAGCAAATACTAGGATTTAGAATTTAAAAATGGCAAACATGAAAAGCCTATACTCCTTTAGTTCAGTTAAAGTGGAACCACGTGGATGCTGACTTGATAAATGTCAATAAAACAAAGAATTGCGCTTTAAAGTCACAGCAATAGTTTTATTGTGAAAGTTCTGACCGGAAGTTGTACTTCCACATCTTTGCTAACTTTACGAAACGAAGCCAATGTCAGCGTGTTGTTGAGTTTACACTATGTTTAATCAAACAATCATCACTCGAAACTGAATTAATACAGCATGAAAGAAACACAGTAGCACAGTTCACTTTGTGGCAATACAAGAGCGACATTATAACACTTGAAGATATCAATGCACATATTTAACCAGGCTAACTTAGCTCACATTCACACTCACATTGTATTAAACGACCCGCGCTGCCAAAGACTGCCATCATGATACTTTCCGTTTTCAATGGCAGTAAAAGTCCTTGTCCCCACTGTTATGAAGGCCGGATACTTAGTAATAGTCCACGAGTGTTTCCCCACACTGAGTAACTCGCAGCCCGGTGTAAGGACAGATTCCTTCAGCTACTACAGTACCGGCTGGCTGCACTGACCCTCCCCTGTCAAAATTGGCAATGATAGTTTTAACACTTCCGGTTTCAAATTTCAATGTAAAACTACTAATGACAAAAGTGGCATGATGCACGTCACTGCAGTTGGCTTCCGATTCAGAGCTTCCGATTCGGCAGTTAAGGGGAAAGTTAAGGGACACTTAATTTACAGCGCTGAGCGAACAATCCTCCGTGTATCCTCCGTTGTACCTCTTAAATCGCTGCATAGCCGATTTATTTGGACTAGATTATCCCAGAGAGGCTAAACATTCTTTATAACACAGTTTGAGATTTGTGAAACCTTTATTCTATTTATGAAAATACAAAAACCGGAGATTTCAGTGCTTTTTTCACATCTTGACCACATTGGACCAGGTTCTGATCTAAAACCCCTAAACCTAGACTCATCAAATCTGGACTGGATTATCCCAGAGAGGCTAAACATTCTTTATAACACAGTTTTAGATTTGTGAAACCTTAATTCTATTTGTGAAAATACAAAAAAGGAAGATTTTTCTGCTTTTTCTTACATCTAGACCACATTGGACCAGGTCCTGATCTAAAACCACTATACCTACCATCATCAAATCTGGACTGGATTATCCCAGAGACTCTAAACATTCTTTATATATGGATGCGAAAAAAGCAGCAAAATCTTCCTTTTTTGTATTTTCACAAATAGAATAAAGGTTTCACAAATCTCAAACTGTGTTATAAAGAATGTTTAGCCTCTCTGGGATAATCTAGTCCAAATAAATCGGCTATGCAGCGATTTAAGAGGTACAAACACGGAGGATTGTTCGCTCAGCGCTGTAAATTAAGTGTCCCTTAACTTTCCCCTTAACTGCCGAATCGGAAGCTCTGAATCGGAAGCCAACTTCAGCGTCGTGCGTGATGCAGCAGTTTGGAGAATATTGTACTTAATCGTTTGCACATGGACGCATAGGTTATTCACCTATTCACTTGTTGTCATTATTTGTATTTATTACTTTATACTTTATTTACAAGTTTATTGTAATTATGGTATTTTTATTACTATTATATGTGTCTTTTTATTCCTCTTGGGTTTTATATTTTATGTGTTATATTGTTGCATCGACTCAGTTGTCTTGTGTCTTATCTGTCAGAGAGATTTTATTTTATGTTTATTATCATACATTTGACCTCCTTGTGTCTATTAACCTGATACAATGTTATATTTTGCTGCATGTACCTTTAAAGTTCTTAACAAATAATCTGAGGGGAATTTCTTGATGTATATTTCTAATTTGTGTCATTTTGTAAAGCACTTCATAGAGCTGCATGTGTTGTATGAAAAGTGCTATATAAATAAATCTTTATTATTATTATTATCATTTATTGGTTTCCTATATGTATTATTGCATGGGCGTCACACAAAAAGTGGTTGGGACCATTTTTTCCAGATTTAAAGGGGACCTATTATGCAAAATGCACTTCTTCATGTCTTTTCTACATCAACATGTGTCCCCTCTTCTTCATGTCTTTTCTACATCAACATGTGTCCCCTCTGTGTAAAGAGATTCTGAAAGCTTCAGGAAAAAAGATTCTCTCTCTTTTTGTCCTGATCCATTTATATAAAAACCTGTCTGAAAATGAGCTGATCAGATTTTGGCCACTTTATGATGTCATAACAATTTTTTGGCTTGTGTAACCATTAGCCAATCACCAACCAAGGTAACCCCCCCCCCCCCCCCCCCACCTTATCACCTGAATCTCCTCCTAGAGCACCATTGTGTTCTTTTTAACCAAATCTCTCTCTCTCAGAGGGGCGTGGGGAGGGGCTCCTTATTTTCATCTAAAGTAACAGACAGAGAATCAGCACTTTGGAAACAGGGCTGAAACAGAGGGGATTATGGGATGCTGCAATGATCTGTTTGGTGTTTCAGCCAATCAGAGACAGGTTCTGTATATATCTGAGACCTATAACAAATTGATGAAAAACAGTATGATAGGGGACCTTTAACATCAGCATAGCAGAAGACAACAGATGTCCCTCCCCTGGATGTTGAACCCTGAGCACAGGTGAAAAACCAATGACTAGACCTCTACTTTCAATTGCTCTGAAAGTTTCAACAAGTGCACGTGTCTTTAACAATATCTTTGAGTTGCGACCATATTTTATTTCACTTCCTCTGACCAGTCCCTCTTTTATTTGGAAGCGTTGTGTCAGGTTGTACACAGTGCAAGGAGACACACAGTGACTCTTCTCTGTCAATACATATTTTAAAAGCTTACAGCAACTAAAATTAAGCACATGCAATAAAAAAAAATCCTTGAAGGAAAAGCCTTTATACCTTAAATCACATGTGTCAAACTCAAGGCCCGGGGGCCAAATCAGGCCCTTGGTGGATTTAATTTCGGCCCGCAGGATAATTTCTAATTACTATTAGATCTGGCCCGCCGGTATATTGCACGCACACCTTCACTCAATCCTGAGGATCTCCTCAGCTCAGAGCCTGACCCCAAACATTGATGAACTTGCACCCAAGATGAGATGCCAAGTATCTGGCTTGAACTAGCATCACAGAGCAGCACACTGAGTTTCAATGGATGTTTCCTTCTGCACTTTTTTCTTGAGACAACAGGGCATGTTTGGTTTTCTCTTTGAGGGAAATAGTTTTTTGAAGCTGTTGTTGGCCTGTGGAAAAATGTAATCATAAGAAATGACTCGGGAAAAGCTGCAGATAGAGCCATAAGAAATGAATGCAACTGATTATTTAATGAATGTTGTTTTTATAGGCAATAATTTAAGCTTTGTTAGTTCCAGGAATGTGTGCAATAAGTTCATTTCAATACGTTTTGCAATAAACATTGAACCAGTCCGGCCCTCGACTAGTACCCATTTTTTTATTTTGGCCCACTCTGTATTTGAGTTTGACACCGCTGCCTTAAACAGATGTTATTAATGTAGTAAAACCAGCAGGGGAAGTGTTAGGAGGTGTGTGAAGTGATTTTGGTAGAAATTGACTTTATAACAGGGACCTATTTTTAATATTGCATTGCAGTCTACTTACTAGTTAAATCAAAACAACAATTGTATTAGTGTCATTGTTATTTCTCTTTTTTCAGTTGGACACGTGCAGCAGCATTTCCCCCGAATGTGAATAATTCCATGCTTTTATGTTGGATGTATGTTCGCCACATTTCCGGTCTGGAGCTATCTTACTCTGGTTGTTTTAGCGCAGAGCCGTAATCTTTGTATGACGTCACATCTACGTTGTCTTTATCAACCCAACGGCATCCACGCGCGCGCGTGTGTGTGTGGTGTGTGTGTGTGTGTGTGTGTGTGTGTGTGTGTGTGTTCTAAAATCATTTTTAAGAATGAAACTGTATGTCTCCTTTAAGTGAATGCTAAATATTTGTGTAGTACTAAAAGAGATCTGAAAGTGCCCACTGATGCAGCCCTTACCTGTTAAACTGTCAGCTCTTTAAACAAAAAAGTAAAGACTGTGTTTGAAACTGCTCTAGTATTTTTACCACGACTGAGGTTCCTTCCTCCTTTCAAAACCACTTCGTGAGAAGGAAACAGAAGACCAAGGAGGAACCAGGAAGTCTTTCAATAATAACAAAGCACACCTTTGTCCTCCACTTATTCATAAAGGTTTGCATAAGTGTTCTTCTACCAATGTACAAGCATTGTAAAGTATATTGCCATCTCATTTTTTAATGCTACATTAATTTACATTCAATAAATAATAGTGTCTTATGTGACATTATAGTGATTTTACAGTAAATGAAATGAACTATTACTTCAACCAAAATTACATTGATTATTCTACAACATACTTTTAGAAGTTTGTCACTTCATTAATGTAATTTCCTACATTATACTTATTTTTTGTTTTTACATGAAAAACTACTGAAGTCTGTCATGTTGATTTTTAAACATACATTTTTGGGCTATATTTAATATAATACACACTATACTAGGAATAAAACCTATTGCCTCCATTATTAAAATCATTTTTCATTAAAAGAAAATGAGACATTTAGATGAACTTGGTTGTCTTTAGATGAACAGAGAAAGCCTCAAAGTTGAATCTGATAGTTAGATAAAATATTCAGCTAGCATGTGGTGTTTTGGTCAACGTTAGAAAACGAGAACAAGAGTTAAAAATATATCTACAAACACAGATGTTTAACAACCTAACCTAAAGAAAAGCCTCATACAAACCATCCGTTTGAATCACATTGATTTCAGTGCAGTTTATTGAGTTGAGGAGTATTTTAAATAAGGAGGCAGAAACACAAACATGAGACCAGACAGTTTTTCTCACATTTATAAACCATCAATCCTGAAATGGAAAGGCTGCTCCCTGCTTTCTTTTTTAATATTCCCAAATGCATGAAAAGTGCAAAAAAGCAGCGCTGTTGATTTTGATGTTTAAAGGTGGGGTAGGTACGTTTGAGAAACCGGGTCGGGATACACTTTTTGTTATATTCCATGGAATGCTCTTAACATCCCGATAGCAATGAATATCTTAAGTGCTTTGACCAAAAATCCATAAAAACATGTCATCTGTGGAAGCCGTGGCGCTGTAAAAAGCACGACCAATCATCTGAGCCGGCCCGGCTAAAATAACTGGATGGCCTACCTGCCTGTCAGCCTTCCATCTGTGCACAAACTTATGTCGTGCCCTCATTGGTCATGTGCACGTTCGTGTGTGTTGGAGGAGGGGCTCTGTAAGGAAGTGGCAGATTTAATCCGGCTGTGTATTTTCAAATTCTAGCGCACTCGAGCTGGTTTCTCCAAAATTACCTACCCCACCTTTAAGCGTTGGTCTACCAGCACAATGATGAGTGTGTGTGTGTACCTGCCTTTACTGTTTTTACACCACAACTAACGCACAGAAAACACCAACATATTTCAGCCACTGAAGAACTTCTCCCAGGTTATTTATTTCTGAACATCTCAAGGTCTTTAACAATTCATGAGATTCAACAGTTGATGCACATTTTTCGACAGAAGCGCATTGCATTTAAAGAAAGCTCGATTGAGATATTTTTTAACAGCACTTGCACACAATCGTAGGAAACTAAGGTAATTATCCACCATTTTACATGATCAGAGGAAGAAATTATCCCATTCAGGTTTCACGTCAGAACAAATCGGAAAAAAACAGTGAAGTTTGAGGCGGAGCACAGCAGGTGGCATCTCTAACTGTGGACGTAGTTTGATAGAAAAACAGCCAAGCGACAAAACAGTGAGAGAATGTGTGTGTGCGTGCATGTGTGTGTTCAGGGCCTGCAGCGCTGGATGAAGCGTGGGTACAGGCAGACGTCTCTGATGTGATGTCTGTTCAGCAGCCAGGTGAGGAAACGCTCCAGACCCAGGCCGTAGCCGCCGTGAGGACATGTGCCGTACTTCCTCTGAAACACACACACACACACAGCAGCCGGTTAACACACGTTAGTAACAAGACAGGTAACACACAGTAAGGCAAACGCGCCGTCTACAGGACAATTCAAGAGAGGCTTTGTCCATAACCGATTTTATGGCATCAGACGTGCTGTTTTAACGGGTTTCAATAGGGATTTTCTGTCTGCATTTTAGGCACACACTTTATCAGACTTGTTAAAAGGAGCTGAGCTTCATATTCCAACATTCCCAAAAGACTAACACCCTGGCCTACAGTTATCCCATATGCATTAACACAGACACAATTGTTAAAAAAGCCCAGAATGCCCCGTAGGGATGGATCACCGTTGAATAAAATGTCACCAACAATTACCCAAGACGCTTACGAATGTGCAACAGACAATAAAGCAGCGGTGGTTTCTGTTACCTGGTCAGTGTACCAGTAGTAGGGGGTGGGGTCGATTCCCTCCCTCTTGTACCCCTCCAGCAGCTCCTCAGAGTCCCAGATACGCATCGAGCCTCCGACGATCTCGCCAACGTTCGGCATCAACACATCGACCTGCAACACACACACACACACACACACACACACACACACACACACACACACACACACACACACACACACACACACACACACACACACACACACACACACACACACACACACACACAACACACACACACACACACACACACACACACACACACACACACACACACACACACACACACACACACACACACACACACACACACACACACACACACACACACACACACACACACACACACACACACACACACACACACACACACACACACTCTTTAGATGTAGAGCTCCCATCTGTGCTCCATACATACATGTATTTCCTTTAAACAGAAACACCTCCCTCTGCAATAAGACTGTACTGAATGTTTTAAAGCTCTTAGTGAGTTTTTTTAATAGAGCTAAACGCCAACAAATATGAATTGAAGCAGAAAATGTTATTAAATAAAGACATCTTGTGAATTTTGAGAAGATTTACATCCAGCGTTTTGAAATAAATGTGGAGTGTTTGGATCACACCATTTGAAGAAATATCCACCACTGCGTGAATCTAATTCTTTAAATACTATGATGCTAATAATGTAAGTGTAGCCTAATCTTTATCTACTCTATCTTTATTAACTTTGCAGAAATATCGTCTTCGAACACAAAAAGGAAAGCTTCCAATGTCAACGATATCACTCGCGTTTCAAGCCCTACTGTACACCATAATACCCAGCTGTATTAGATAGAATAGGATGTATCTTTATTGTCATCATACAAAGTACAACGACATTTCTTTGGCAACTCTCACTGCAGTCAAGAATAGACACAAATAAATAACTAAGAGTGGTAAAAGCAGAGGTAGTAGGGATGACAGTGCAACGAGATAAAATTAAATGTCAATGTGCATATTTACACTTACAGTCTAAAGACGTTAAATGTACAAAACTGTATACATGTAGTGTATTTCTAACTGTGTGTTCATAAAGGGTTTTAGCAACCAAAGGATGCAAGTCAAACAGCCATTAATATTTCTAAATAGTAGTGGTCTTTGAGGGGCGGAGGTGTGTTTATGAATTTTCACAGATGAATGCCACTCTCCACCCCCCCTCCTATCCCAAAGTTTAACCCCCCCGGTCCGTACCGACTCGGTGAGGCGCCTGTCGTCGGCGCAGCGCTGCATGTAGAAGGATTTGATCTCGGTGGGGAAGCGGCAGAGGAGGATAGTCTCGTTCAGGGCGTCCGTCATCAACCTCTCCGGAGCCTCGGGGATGTCCTGAGAGAGGGACAAATCAAACATCAGGAGGTTCCTCAGCCTGAGGTCGAGCACCACCCGACTAAAAAACTGTATTTTCCACCAGGCTGTCAGGAGGCTGAACTCTCTCCCCTCCCTCCCCCTCTCCTCCCAGCTCCCACTGGAGTATAACACCCCCACACACAGACATTCAAATCCAGCACCAGACACTTTTTTTTACGCTGCTATGGACAGTCTTGCACTAATACATTCTCAAAGATATTGAAGTGACTGTTATTTTGTATATATTGATCGTTGTGTTTTATTTAGGTCTTAATGTGTGAATATGTATAAATGTGTGTTTTGATTGTGTAGACTCATAACGTGTAGGTGTATACAGATTTTGTTATTGTATTCTGGATTGTGGGAAACGGTATTTCGATCTCTCTGTCTGTACACACTAACTGAAAGATTGACAATAAAGTTGACTTTGATATCAAGAGAATGGCGGTGCTCCAGATCTAATAATGTGACTTCATCTTGGTGTTTGCTCATCATCCAATTTCTTCGGCCATGATTCACAAACCCTTCAGTGTCCGACATGAAAACGCTCTCCTGCAGCTACTTTGGTTTCTCCTCAGATATTCTAAAGTGTGTGTGTGTGTGTGTGTGTGTGTGTCTGTGCGTGTGTGTCTGTGTGTGTGCGTGTGTGTTCAGCGGTCACCTCTCCAAACTCGTAGAAGGAGCCGTCTTCCTTCTTGATGTCGTGCTCTCGGAGCCACTCGATGGCTTCAGAGTAGGCCATCCTCTTGAACGGCCTCTTGGGCGGTTTGAAGTTCTGGGGGGGGAAAAAAATTACTATATTTACTACATTAATATCAAAGAACTTAGATGTGCTTATGAAGACCATTGTGATGAAAAAACTCAGTCACTAAATGGAGCGTAAGCTGAGATATCAGTGTCATTTTTTTCCAAATAAAGCTTTCAAGTAAAGCCTGTCGTCAAACTTTTATACATTTGGGATGTATTTGAAAAAACCTTAACAACGCTCTAGAATTATATCTGCTGTCGTTGTGTTTCATCAACTTGTTTCAGCACTAATTAACTATCAATTCAAATGCAAGTTGTGATTGAACACACTCCCAGATATTGAGAAAAAGGCGGCGTACGGGGTTGATGTCGTAGAGCAGCTGAGCGGCGGGGGACTTCAGCACTCGGTCCACCACGTCACACACCAGGTCCTCCAGTCTGTTCAGCAGGTCTTCAAAAGAAATGAAGGGACACTCGGCCTCGATGTGAGTGTACCTGAACACACAAAGGTATTTATTACGTCAGAAAGCAGGAGGACGACAGGCTTAGTTTCTTTGACTTATAAAGCCCAATATCAAAATAAAATTGTTTAGTAAGATCTCTTAGACCAGGGGTGTCAAACTCAAGGCCCACGGACCAAATCCGCCCCGCAACCTCACTGTATGTGGCCCGCAAGAGCTTGCAAAGAATATAATACATTTATTATACGGTTACATGCGGCTTTAAAAAAGCATGTTGCCCATAAACTACATATCCCACAATGCATTTCGTTTTGTGACATGCGCACTGAAGAGAATTGCAATGATTTGCCCATGACTTCTGCTTTCAGACGTAGTTATGTATTACGTTATTACCCTATCCGATAATAATCCAATGCAGAAGCAATAATGTAATATAATACATTATTTTATATATATTATACATTTATATATGTATATTTTTGTATTGTCTTAAAGTTACAACCGGCCCTTTTGAGTGCAACAATAATTATAGTGTGGCCGGGAATGCAATTGAGTTTAAAACCCCTGGGCATAAAAAAACAGTCTCCATGGGTAATTATCAACTTTTTCCCCTCCTCATTTTGCAGTTCCTACGTGTGTGCGTGTGCGTGTGTGTGTGTGTGTGTGTGTGTGTGTGTGTGTGTGTGTGTGTGTGTGTGTGTGTGTGTTGCTCACTCGGCCAGGTGTCTGCGGGTGCGGGACTGCTCCGCCCGGTAGGACTGGGAGATGGAGAAGGTGTCCCCCAGGGCGGGGATGCAGGTCTCCAGGTAGAGCTGAGAGGACTGCGTCAGGTACGCCTGCTCGCCAAAGTAGTCCAGGTTAAAGAGCGTGGAGCCGCCCTCCACCTGCGTCTGCACCAGGGTCGGAGGAGTGATCTACACCAAGGAAAACAACAACAACAATGGGTTACATAAACAGAGCGGAGGTGGAAGGAGTACTCAGATCTGAAGTACCAGAGTGTAGGGTTACTCAAGTAAAAGTAGAAAAGTATCATCATCAAAATATAGTTAAAGTAGCGACAGTAAAAGTAGTCATTGTGCAGATTGGTCCATTTCAGAATAATATATATGATATGTTTTATAATGATTGATCATTAAAGTGTTCTCAAAGCTGGTAAAGGTGCAGCTAGTTTGAATGACTTTGTATACTGCAGGGTAGCTTGTGAATTTACTCCAGGTGGAACTAAAGTCTGATTTAACACTTGATTATATTTCACATCATTAATCCACATCTGTAAAGTAACTAAAGTTATTAAATACATGTAGTGGAGGAAAAGTACACCATTTACCTCTGAACTGTAGTGGAGTAGAAGTACTCAAGTATCAAACGTTGAAATACTCAAGGTAAAAAAGCGTATGTATTATATTATACATTCAAGGATTGAATAAAATCATAAAAGTGGGTGTTGTAGTTTAAAATTGTTAAAATGCTAAGACGTGTTCTTGTTCTTCATTTATATTCAATTTAATATTGAATAATCAATTTCTTGCACAATTAATGTATATACAATATCCTGTTACTGGAAATTTGTATTTCCACATGTATATTTTTTACTTTTTAAAGCAATTTTATTTCTACTTCAGAAATATTTTGGATTGTTTATTTCTAGTGTCTTAATTTCTCTTATTAATTGCCTTGCTTTTTATGCTGCTGCAACGCAAACATGTCCCAAATTGGGATCAATAAAGTACTGTCTGTCTGTCTGTCTGTCTGTCTGTCTGTCTGTCTGTCTGTCTGTCTGTCTGTCTGTCAATCCATCTATCTATCTATCTATCTGTCTATCTATCCATCTATCTATCTATCCATCCATCTATCTATCTATTAATAGAGTATTGAATCTACTAGATAGTCAATCTAAGATCCTGTTATCGATTGCTTTTGTCTCCACCCACATAGCCAGGGGTTTCTCTGTATTTGCTTCATTTAAGTTTATGCTGACGAAACACCCCTTTCACTCTTTCTTTACTGATTCCTTCTCCCCTCTCATTGGGGGGGGGGGGCTCTTCACCTCGCAGTAGTCTTTGCTGAAGAAGTGATCTCTGAAGCACTGCGTGACGGTGGAGCGCACGCGGAGCACCTTGGAGACGTTCTCTCCTCTGATCAGCATGTGTCGGTTGTTCAGCTGCACGTCCACGTCTGACTCCTCGTTCAGGAGGTTGTCGACCCCGCCAGCCGGAGCTAAGCCAATCAGCTCCCAGAAGTCACAGTGCAGCTCGTGGCCCCCGGGCGCCTGGAAGAGGAAGACAAAAACTCACTGACGACCTTCAGCCTTTCGTTTCTTTTTTTACAAAACAAACTTTAAAGGTCACCTATTATGCAAAATCCACTTTCTCATGTCTCTTCTACATCAACATGTGTCCCCTCTTCTTCATGTCTCTTCTACATCAACATGTGTCCCCTCTTCTTCATGTCTCTTCTACATCAACATGTGTCCCCTCTTCTTCATGTCTCTTCTACATCAACATGTGTCCCCTCTTCTTCATGTCTCTTCTACATCAACATGTGTCCCCTCTTCTTCATGTCTCTTCTACATCAACATGTGTCCCCTCTGTGTAAAGAGATTCTGAAAGCTTCAGGAACAAAGATTCTCTTTTTGTCCTGATCCATTTATATAACAACCTGTCTGAAAATGAGCTGATCAGATTTTGGCCACTTTATGATGTCATAACGATTTTTTGGCTTGTGTAACCATTAGCCAATCACCAACCAAGGTAACCCCCCCCCCCACCTTATCACCTGAATCTCCTCCTAGAGCACCATTGTGTTCTTTTTAACCAAATATCTCTCAGAGGGGCGTGGGGAGGGGCTCCTTATTTTCATCTAAAGTAACAGACAGAGAATCAGCACTTTGGAAACAGGCCTGAAACAGAGGGGATTATGGGATGCTGCAATGATCTGTTTGGTGTTTCAGCCAATCAGAGACATGTTCTGTATATATCTGAGACCTATAATATATTGATGAAAAACAGTATAATAGGGGACCTTTAAGATCTTAGGAGAAGCAGATGCACTTCTATCCCTTCAGTTGTAGTTTTGAATATCCATGAATCTCTTATTTTTCTTTAAATTAAACAAGTAATAATGTGTCTATTCTCTCTTGTTTCACTGACTTGTTTCATTTTTCTTAAATCCTGTTGGAGCTTGGATATATAAAGAGTTGATATTAATTTTGAGATACGAGACCAGATATCATCTTAGATGTTGGTTATATCTTAATATACAGGGCTGCATGATTTTGAAAAATTACGATTATATTGATATTATATTGCAGCACTAGTTATAAACCATATTTACCAGGTTAACATAGTTAATATAACATGTCTGACTTCTTGCATAACCTCATTTCCCCGAGTAACCTGCTTTCTTGTGTGCATAAACAAGTACTGCAGGTTGTGTGTGTTGTGCAGCAGGGTGTGTGTGTTGTGCAGGATGTGTGTGTCGTGCAGCAGGTTGTGTGTGTTGTGCAGGATGTGTGTGTCGTGCAGCAGGTTGTGTGTGTTGTGCAGCAGGTGTGTGTGTTGTGCAGCAGGGTGTGTGTGTTGTGCAGCAGGTGTGTGTGTTGTGCAGCAGGGTGTGTGTGTTGTGCAGCAGGTGTGTGTGTTGTGCAGCAGGGTGTGTCTGTTGTGCAGCAGGTGTGTTTACCTGTTTCCCCTCGGGCACTGCAGTGACGGTGCCGTACAGACCGACGGTGCTCTCTGTGGACAACACCAGGCCGTTGTAGCACTGACACTGAGGACAGGAAGGAGGAAACAAGTCAGTGTGAGGAAGCCTCAGAGGGAAGAACACAGCACCAGCATGCATTTATAGCATCATCACAAGCAACATATCAGAATCAAGTTTATTGCCAGGTACGTTCACACATACAAGGAATTTGCTTTGGTATCTGGTGGTGCGAACATAAACAATCTAAAATAATTAGTTGCAAAGTAGGTAAAAAAAAAAAGGAAATCTATAAGCATAATACATTTAGCATTAAAAAAGGATGCTAAACACAAGTATTTACACCAATGTTTTATTTAACTATACGTTAACCGTAAAAGCCAAACAAAATAAAACACTTAGGACAACAAATGAATCTTAGGTTGATATCGATCACTTGAGCTTGAAGTGTTTACTCTGGTGACCAAATCAAGCGCTCCCAACAATATTAGAGTGTAAAAAGCAAAGTTACAAAGTTATACCAGTTTATCAGAGAGGACACACTGGAGGAAACCAGTCCCGTCTCTCAGCACGATAAACATCAGGTTCTTCCCTGCAGGAGAAAACAAAGACACAGTGAACAACACACATCAAACTTTCTGTCAATCAAGTTCAAAACTAAGATATCCTTAATTCAAGTGTTGCCTTTTCCACTGGAAGGCAGAAGCGAAAACCAATATGCCAAAACACACGGCAGATGTTTCATTTTTTAGAGATGTTTTTATGAACAACGTAAAACAAGATGTTTTTGTGTTCCTGTGTGAATCTCCTCACCCTGTCTCCTGAGGCGATGCACCCATCCAAACACTTTGACCCTCTGACCTCTCTTGGCCTCCAGGTGATGGATTTTAACCTGAAAAACACACTTAAGGTCATAAGCACACTAGGGCACAGCTGCATTTGGGGTAGGGTACTTCTTTGGTACAGACAAGAATACTGGTGTGGTAAAGGAGCCACGGTTAGTCCGGCAGTGGCTCAGTCAGTAGGGGCTTGGACTGGGAGCCGTAGGGTCGCCGGTTCAAGTCCCCGACCAGACCTAAATATGGAGTGTGGACTGCTACTTGGAGAGGTCCCAGTTCACTTCCTGCCCTGCCGGACACCCCCTTCCCTGTATGTGGCCCTCTGTGAAAAAGGTTTGGACACTCCTGCTCTACATGGTCAAAACTACCTTAGTGTTCAGAGAGCATAACAAAGCAGTGTACTAAGGGAAGTGTCCAGATTGAGACAGAGCATATATATTGCAGTAGAAAGAATATGGCGTACCGTTTCAGGCTCAGGCAGGCTGGGGTCCTTCTCAATGGTGATCTTCTTGGCCTCGTCCATGTTCTTCTCTCTCCTCTCGGTGTCCTCCGCCTGCAACAACAGACATAGACACACACTTCTTCATCGTGTACAAGAATGACAGTTTAAGGCTGTTAGGAGGAGCGGATGTAAAGAGAACACACCTCCTTCTTTTCTTTGGCATCACACTTGATCTGCTCGCGGCTAAAGGCCTTCTTGGCGTTCTTCATCTGCGTCTTAGAGATCACCGCCCAACGCTGAGGAAGAGGAAAGAGGAGAACGAGTAAAGGACTAGTAAATAAAAAAGAATAACTATAAGAAGTTAGAATTAAAATGTGCACACTGTACTAAAATGTATACCTAGGGGAAACACTGGTGGTGTAGGAAACTGTTTTTTTTTACAATCTCAAACCACACTGTAACATTTCTGGCGTACGTAGCTTCGATAAAGTATTTTTTCTCTTCAACAAACCTCTCCCTCCTTCTGTGATTCTACGTAGACGGTCGGGAACGGCTCCTTCCCCGCGGACATCAGAGCCTGTGAGGATTTATCAATAAACACGATGAGATCATTACAGATATATCAACCACTAGAGCAAATATCAATTAGTTATCTAATATATCAGAATCAGTCAAATCAGTTAAATATAAATCTTTACACAAAATACAAATATAATAAACAAAGCAAGGACAAAAATATGACAAATTACTAGAGAAAAAATAAATAATGTGCATTAAATCAGAATTTAGAGGTGGGCAGAAATGTGCAAAATACACAGTAGAAATAGCTTGGTTTACAGCATTTGGTTACAACTAACAATACATCCTGTGACATGAAGCATTTCCCTACAATTTTACAATATTATAAAACAATTAAATGATACAACAGAGGGAGTGTATGATCATTTTACCCCGAGAGGAGTTTTGAATGGTTTCGCCTCCGTGCCGTCCCCATCCTGGTCGCTGCCACATTTGTCCGACACATACAGCTCTCCTGTGAAGCAGAAAGAGATGAATGAATGAAATAATAAAAAATATCAAATGCTGGGAAGGTTTGCATAAGGAAAGCAAAGAGGGTGCAGATCTCATAACCAGTGGTGTAAAGTAACTAAGTACATTTACTCAAGTACTTTACTTGAATTGAATGTACTTTACTTGAGTATTTCAATGTTTTGATACTTTGTACTTCTACTCCACTTCAATTCAGAGGTACATCATGTACTTTTACTCCACTACATGTATTTAATACCTTTAGTTACTTTACAGATCTGGATGAATGATGTGAAATATAATCAGTATACAAAGTCATTCAAACTAGCTGCACCTTTACTAGCTTTGAGAACACTTTAATGATCAATAACTATAAAACATATCATATATATTATTCTGGAGTACTCGAGTAAAGTATAAGTATCTCACAATTGAACTTAAGTACAGTACTTGAGAAAATGTACTTAGTTAATTACACCACTCACCTTGCATATGGTGATATACTAAAGACGAAACTGAAACCATTACTAACGAATAAAATATGATTGAATTAACATAATATGTAGGAGAACAGGGTCATGCTGACTTTCTACATGCCTGTTGACTAAAAGACACAACAAAGGAGGGAAAAGGACCCCAGGTAACGTTGAATGCCTGACGCAGCCTTTAGCTGCCCGGCAAACTGACAGCTGTCATGGCTAAATATTATCCCAAAGTAGCCTCTGTGTGGCTCAATTTTCACCTGCAAGTTCATATGAAACCCGCACATAAGCTCAATTACTGTGTAGAACTACACCATATAAATGTATATTAAAACCAGAGACGTATATATGTGCAGGAATCAGCGTTAGCTTGAATGCTAACGGCTAGCATCAATGCAACTGATGCAATAATCCAGACACACATGTCTTTGGGAGCTAGCTATGTGACTAGCTCTTTTTATTCTTACCCACTGAAACTTGTTCCACACCTTTCGTTATCTCCGTCGCCATGTCTGTCTTAGTCCAACGACAGATAAATAATGTTGTATTAAAACAATGGAAATGAGAGCATAGAAGCTATCGTGCGTCGGGTCTGCTCCTCTGCTGCTGAAATGCAACTTTACATCAGCACAGCCGTAGCTCGATGCGATCGGCAATCGACTGATCGACCTTCTTCTTCTTCTTCCTCGGTTTCAATGGCGGACTACAAAACCAACGATGAAGAAGCATACTGCCACTTACTGTACTTACTGAAGTAACATTATGAGTTTAAGACAACTTTACATAGGACCTATTAGTCAAACATTTATTTAAAAAAACTCTTATGAAAGAGATGGTTACTGGCTCATACAGTTTATGAAATAATATGAAGTAGTTTTGTGGTCATCAGTGAAGTTTTAAGGCATTTGGAAAAAAAGGATGTCCTTGTTAAAAATACCCTTCATTTTAAATTGATTTACGGTGCTCCTTCTTCGGTTTTAATGGCGGACAACAAACCAACACTGAAGCAGCACTTACTGTGTAACATCATGACTTTAAGACAACTTGCCATATGACCTATTAGCAGGGTTCGAGTTATAAACTGAGCTCTATGGGGGTCTTTAAAACTAACACACACACACACACAAAGCAGCAGCCCTCTACTTGCTACAAACTTAAATATGAAAAGGTTCAACTACGCACACACACATCATCTCGGCTCGCGCAGCACGCTCACAGGCACAGATTGCGCAATAATGTATTGCGCACCTTGGAGGTGCAGCGCAGGCATATTGTCATTCAAGAGATGCGTAGTTCTTCTGGAAAACATATTTTTCTTTTAGCCTATTTACCTCGTTAACGTAAATAGTACTCATTACATTGACACATGCAGTATTTGTGATCAAAATAATGGTTGTTGGTAATGTATTAGCGACCCCCACAGATGTATGATTTCACTGCGTCCGTGGGAGCTCAGACCCCTCCTTATGGGAGCTCAGCTCCCATTGGCTCCCACATAACTCGAATCCTGCCTATTAGTCAAAAATGTATTTAAAAAAAACTCTTATGAAAGAGGTGGTTACTGGCTCAACTTGTTTAAATCACGTTTTCTTCTTATTATTGTAGTATATGTGGGGGAAACTTCGAAGCAATTGGAAACAGGACTCAGAGACACGATGGAGAGCTTGAGCTTTGATGGCAAACACTGATGGTTTATTTGGAGCTTCGGCCGGAGAATTCACAAGACATGTCACGGGCCACGGTCTGACCACACGGTAGAGATGCCTCAATCAATTCTGAAGAACTCTTCTGTAGTTCGACGTTTTAACTAGTTCAGAGTGTAATAATCAACATTCTTCAATAGATGGACAGCTGAGGGAAACTGAATCACATTTGTTGTCGCTTATAGCTCGGGGTCATCTACACTCCATGAAGGATGTGTTCCAGGTGTCCCACAACAATAACTATCTCTGACAGTGAGTTGCCCGGTCACAAACTGGTAACATCAACAAAATGCTTGGGCAGCCCCTCCTCATGGGAGATAACGGCTGCTCAAGGTTGGGCATCTGCGTCAGAGAGCAAAAGGTAAACATGTATACAGAATTATTCCCTGACAGTATACAAAAGCATAATGCATTTAGGGGCGTTGGAGTTAATCATGTATAATACAGTTTATGAAATAATATGAAGTAGTTTTGTGGTCAGTGAAGTTTTAAGGTAAAAAAAAAAGGATGTCCTTGTTAAAAAATACCCCAAATGTAAATTGATTTACGGTGCCTCCTTCGGTTTTAATGGCGGACCACAAACCAACACTGGAGCAGCACTTACTGTGTAACATCATGACTTTAAGACAACTTCTCATATGACTTTTTAAGCAGGAATTATTTTAAAAAACATTCACAGAAGAGGTGATCCTGGTTAAACATTTATTTATTCAATCTATCTAACCACAATCATGACTTCAAGACAACTTTCACAAATGATTTTCTAAGCAAAGATGTATTTTAAAAACATTGGAGGAAAGAGGTGGTTCCTGGCTCGACTTGTTTTTATTATTAATATTATTATTATACAAAAGTACAGCGTAAATCAGGGGGTTGGGGGCTAATACTCTTAAGTACAGTTGATAAAATAATAGGAAATCGTTTTTGTTTTAGGGAAGTTTTAGGGAGCTTGGGAAATGATATCAGCAATAAAAATACCCGACAATATTGAATGATTCAGAAAAGGTTTTATTATTCATTTCATGTTTGATTTTAATGTTGTGATACAAAGAGGATTTAGGTCTCAATTAGGCACGTGCAGAAGAACAGAAAGAGATGGAAATATTACAGCAACAATCAAAATGTACATTCAACAGAAGAACTTTACAAACCAAAATAACATGTTATAGTTTCAATAATCCATATCAATCTATTAGGAAACTGGATTTATTCAGATCAGTTATTTATTACCAAAGATATCCCACACTGCTGATCTTCTATTCATATAGCATGGTCTTATACAACATTACATTACATGTCACTTGTTACACGCTTTTATCCAAAGCGACTTACATACTCAATACTGTGGACAATCCCCACAGGAGCAATTTGGGGTGAAGTGTCTTGCCCAGGGACACAACGACATGCTGACTGCAGTGGGGTTTGAACCTGTGACCCCCTGATCCGAACACCTATGGACAACCCACTACGCCACACAACACTCGTCAATATACAGAAAATATCAACAATTTCATGTTATAATCTTACAACATACATGATAAACAAGAAATATCCAAAAATCATATTTTTGTATCACCCCTTACAGAATTTTCAGTGAGGGTGACTTTCAATAAATGTAAAAAAAACGAAAGAAGAGGAAACTCCATGCCTCTCTGCTCTGCCACCTCTCCTATCTGCATGTGGTTGTGTGTGAGCATGTAAATCCTCCCCTGTGTCAGTAATGTGTGTAAACACAACAGAGTGGGGAAAGAAATGTCCCTGTAAGGGATTAATAAAGTGTGTCTACTTCTTCTTCTGTGTTTGAATCTTTATAGATTTCACAAGAGCCTTGGCCATACAGACCAAACCCAGGACAGAGAGGCTCAGTGAATGTGGTGTGGACTCTGTGGAGGAGAGTCATGGTTTCAGAGACGCTGTAGAAGGAGAGAACGCCTGCACTGTGATCCAGGTACACTCCTACTCTGGAGGACTGAGGACCTGAGATCGATTTTCTGATGTTGTTATGTCTGAATTCATATCCATCACCTAAACACTCCAAAGCCCAAGACTTGACACTGTTTCCAAATGCACTTTCAACTCCTGTTCTGCTAATACTCTTGTATGCAACTGCAACAAAAACATTATGTTTTACCTTCACCTCCCAGTAACAACATCCAGTCAGACTCTCTCTACACCAAATCTGATTCCAGTCAGTGAAACTGTCTGGGTGACCAACCCAATCATGTGATTAAAGCTGAATGTTGCCCCTTGGCCATAATCATACCTGATATGTTTGCTCCTTGTGTTCCAATCCAGTGTGATATCATACATATATTTGAGGAACTCAGTCCTGTTCTTGGGCTCTGTCTGTGGAGTCTCTGTTATGGACCTCGTGACCCATTCCTCACTAACAATATCCTGTAGTTTATCTCTGACCTCTGACACAGCTGCAGTCACGTCCTCAGTGTACTTCAGGGAACGAGCCGTGATGCTGGAGGAGTCTGTAGCTTCACTCAGACCTGATAACCTGCTGTAACTCTGTAGGAACTGGGTGTGGTCCTCTGTGTGTGAAAGTCGGTCCAGCTCGGTGTCCTTCCTGCTGAGCTCAGCGATCTCCTCCTGCAGCTTCTCCTGAAGATTGTTGACGTGAGCCACTTCAGATTCCTGACGAGATCTGATCTGCTGCTTCACATCTGTGAAGATCTTCTCGCTGTCCCTCACTGCTTTATCAGCAGAGAGATTGATGGCCTCCACATCCTTCTGAAGCAGCTTCACATCTTTCTCTCTCTTCTGGATTCTCTTCTGGATGTTTTGACGACTCACCCCGAGCTCTTTCTGCTTCTTGCTGATTTCTGCTGCAGCTGAAACTGTGTCGTGGCCTTTATGTTCATCCATGGAGCAGAGAAAGCAGATACACTGCTGATCGTGCGGCAGAAAATCTTCATCACCTCATTGTGACGAGTACAGATGATCTCCTGCATCTTGTTGGAGGGGTCGACAGCTTGTGTTTTCCAAAGGCAGGGGATTCATAGTGAGGCTGGAGGTGCTGCTCACAGTAAGAGACCAGACACTGCAGACAGGACTTCAGAGCTTTCTGTTTTCTCCCAGTGCAGACATCACATCCCACATCTCCAGGTCCAGCATAGCAGTGATCAGCTGGAGACGCTTTGACGTCTGTCTTCTTATTCTTCACTTCCTCCATAACTCTGCCAACACGGTGCTTTTCATCAGGACAGGCCTCGGTTCAAAGGTCTGTCTGCACTGAGGACAGCTGTACACATTTTTCTGATTCTCTCAACCCAGTAGTTTTTAATACAGCTCAAACAGTAGCTGTGTCCACAGGGAATAGTCACCGGACCCTTCAGTAGATCCAGACAGATGGAACAGCAGAGTTTGTCCTGGTTCGGTTGAATTTGTTGCTGCGCCATTCTCCCTCTCAGAAACACGACACTGAGAGGACTGACCGCGGTGAAGTTATTTTTAGGTTGGATATTCGAGAGACATTCACGGACCAGCCAGCAGCGTCACTTTTCCCTGCTGTTGGCTTCTTCTTCTTCTTCTCTCGGTTTTTGGCGGATTACAAACAACTTTAAGGTGCATACCGCCACCTACTGTACATGAGTGTGAATCATCATGTCATTCCATCTCTTAACTCATGGACGTATATATCTATGATCTAATCAAAAATAAATAAATAAACAAAAAACATAAAATAAATAAACAAAACAAAACAACAATCTATGATCTGTTCTAACCTAATGTTAAATTCTTTTTCCTACCCCAGTTTCACTCAGAAAGGTAAACAGTGCCTTTCTGGTAGCTCTTACTCCTTCTCCTTTTGTTCCCAGAATACCAACCACATTCCACTCCCTCTCTGCCTCTAAAACTTTAGCCTTTAGTTTTTCTCTTTCAGCTTTATAGATGTCACAATGTAACAAGATATGTTCTGCATCTTCTTTAACTCCACAGTTCCCACACTTGTCACTGTCACTTTTCCCCATGACATACAGCGTAGATTCAATGCTGTGTGATTTATTCTGAGTCTAGCTATCATGATTTCCTCCCTTCTGTTTCTTTCTTTATAAATATTAATTGTGATTGTCTTTTGAACTTTATGATACTCTTTGCCTTTCTGGTCTTTCTCCCACCTTTTCTGCCAAATCTCCATCCCTTTCTTCTTAATTACTGCTTTTCCTTCTCCTTTTCCAAGTTGAACTGGTAATGTTATTTCCTTTTGTAGTGCACTTTTTGCTCATTTATCAGCACACTCGTTCCCTTTCACCCCCTCATGTGCAGGCACCCAGCAGAACTGCAGATCTATACCGCCTCTGTGAAGTCTTAACAGGCTATGGTTAAGTTCTATGAGAATGTCTTCTCTGACAGCTGTTGTTGATTGTATGCTTTTTAATATTTTTTTGAAGGTCAAAGCGTACATCACATGATGCTTTGTGTGCAACATTTCTGTTTGTATCCTTTCATACAGGTGGAGTCTAAAGCAGGCCGTTCTAAAACTGAAGGAAGGACAGACCATTGACCTGCTGAACCCTCCTGCAGCACAGAGCTGTGACACAGAGCTGTGATATATACAGAGCTGTGATATATACAGAGCTGTGACACAGAGCTGCGATATATACAGAGCTGTGATATATACAGAGCTGTGATACAGAGCTGTGATATATACAGAGCTGTGACACAGAGCTGTGATATATACAGAGCTGTGATATATACAGAGCTGTGATATACAGAGCTGTGACACAGAGCTGTGATATGTACAGAGCTGTGATATGTACAGAGCTGTGATATGTACAGAGCTGTGATATATACAGAGCTGTGATATGTACAGAGCTGGTGATATGTACAGAGCTGTGATATGTACAGAGCTGTGATATGTACAGAGCTGTGATATATACAGAGCTGTGATATGTACAGAGCTGTGATATGTACAGAGCTGTGACACAGAGCTGTGATATATACAGAATTATGATTCAGAGTATCACTGTGATACAGAGCTGTGATACAGCGAACACACCCAGGCACTGACCAGCTGTCTGTACTAATGACAACAGTGTTGTCTGGTCTAACTAACAGTAAGAAGATGGAGGTATGTTAAACCAAATAGCAGATATTTTGAAGGGAGCAGTCACACGAGGCAAATGTCTTTGAACGTCACAGCTTCTCACAGACTGATCTGGATTTGTTGATATTTTTGTATTAAATAATGTGATGAAGGCTTTTTCTTTTACTGACTGCTGGGGTCATTTTGATTTCACAGGATAATGGCTTTAGAATCAGAACATTTAGCACACAGTGCTCCAAATGGGCCGGTAGCATATTTGCTGCTATTATCAGGGTTCTTACGGTAATTGAAAACCTGGAAAAGTAATGGAAATTCAAAATGCAAATTCCAGGCCCTGTGGAAAAGTTATGGAAAACATAAATCAAATATAATTTATATTTTATCTAATCGCCGAAATAGTAATACTATAATGATAATACATTCTGTAGTAATGAAACGTAAAATGGCATTTAACTGTCGTTGTATTTCGCTGGTGAGAGATGTTTACAATCACGCCCTCTAGTCGAAAGTGGCTTTAGCCTGTAGGAGCTAGTAAGCCTACTATTTGATATAATCAGGGGTGTAATGCTGCCGGAGAGCACCGGAACGCCGCTCCGGCACTTCACAAATTGCAGTACCCATAAGGAGCCGTACACATGCCGCAGTTTTTGCGTGGCTGTGTCTTTAGTTGAAAGCCCAGTGGCGATCTGCTCATCTGTCATATGATCATACAATAACGCAATTGAAAATAATATGATACAGTACGTGCGTGCGTGCGTGCGTGCGTGCGTGCATGTGTGTCACGAGCGCATTTTGTGTGAGTGCGAGAGAGAGCGAGAGAGAGCGCACCGGTATCGGGGATTGTTGTTGTTAGCATCTGGTTAGCTGCGCTAAGGGATATAAGAAGGTCCCCTATCATACTGTTTTTCATCAATATATTATAGGTCTCAGATATATACAAAACATGTCTCTGAAGTTTTTGGCTTTAAACACCAATCAGATCATTGCAGCATCCCATAATCCCCTCTGTTTCAGCCCTGTTTCCAAAGTGCTGATTCTCTGTCTGTTACTTTAGATGAAAATAAGGAGCCCCTCCCCACGCCCCTCTGAGAGAGATTTGGTTAAAAAGAACACAATGGTGCTCTAGGAGGAGATTCAGGTGATCAGGTGGGGGGGGGGGGGAGTTACCTTGGTTGGTGATTGGCTAATGGTTACACAAGCCAAAAAATCGTTATGACATCATAAAGTGGCCAAAATCTGATCAGCTCATTTTCAGACAGGTTTTTATATAAATGGATCAGGACAAAAAGAGAGAGAATCTTTGTTCCTGAAACTTTCAGAATCTCTTTACAGACACTAAAGTATCAGGGATACTAAAACGTCAGGGACGTTGGGAAGTGTCAGAGACACTAAAGCATCAGGGATGCTGTGAAAAGCTCCACCGCCGCGTGGAGGCTGTGTTTTGAGAAAAATGAAGGATAGGGCAAGTGATTAGATTAGGTATAGTAGTATAGTAAGTGAAGACTTTCTGGGAAAGCCCGTCCGGGACGGCATAGGTTTAAAAAGGGTGATTACGCTAAGTCAGTGACGGCTACTTTGTTGTCTCATTTCTTCATATGAACTATACTATAATATCCTAAAAGTGGCAGGGACAACATAGACTGTTGACAGAAGTGTTAAAAATAGGAGTCGGGGACCCTATTGGAAAGGAGAAAAAAGAAGATTACGGCAAGAAATTAGTGTAAAGAGCAAAGGATCATATCTTAAACTGCACTGTAACTTTTATTCATGTATTTTTCTTTTAATGTTTGTTTTATTATCTTTGCTTTTTAATGACTGTTTTTAAATGCCATTTTCTGAATGTCTTTCATTTTTGTAAAGCACTTTGAATTGCCTTGTGTTGAAAGGTGCTATATAAATAAACTTGCCTTGCCTTGCCTTATGTATAAAAGACAGGAAGAAGTGGATTTTGCATAGGTGACCTTTAACATTAAAACTAATTTAAACAAACCTCGTGTTCTTTTTAAAACCATTGATGCTATTTTAAACTCTCCTTTATCCACTTGTATTGAAGCTTCAACTGAGGTGTGTGAAAAATGTCTCTGCTATTTTATAGACAAGATCTTCACTATTAGAGCCTGTATCTCACCACCCTCTTTGGACCCCTCCATTGACATCACATGCACGGCTGTTTTCCAGCAGTTTGGACCTGTGTCGTTGTCATCTCTTAGTGACATTGTTTCTAAATTAAAACCCTCATCTTGTCCCACAGACCCAGTCCCTCCTCGCCTTTTTAAAGAGATATGGGACACTATTGGATCTAATGTCCATACAATTATAAATAGCAGCCTAGAGTCCGGTTCTGTGCCAGTTTATTTCAAACAAGCGGTTGTGGCACCCATCTCGAAGCTTCCTTTTATTTAAATAATATTGGAGAAAACCGTACTCTTACAGCTGCAGTCTTTTATACATGCACACAATATTTTTGATATGTTTCAGTCCGGTTTTAAAGCTCTTCACAGTACTGAGTCTGCACTTCTAAGGGTATTCAATGACCTCCTGGTCACAGACTCTGGTGACTCTGCCATCCTTATGCTCTTAGACCTCACAGCTGCCTTTGATACGATTGACCACTCCATCCTTATCTCTCGTCTAGAGCACTGTGTGGGTATCAGGGGCACTGCCTTATGGCGCTTTCCCTGCAGGGCCTCGCTCGGCTTAGTACGGTATGGCTAGGCCTTGTTAGGCCAGGCTCACTTTATGCTGCGTTTCCATTACAGTTTAGGAACTGGGGTAGTAACTATAGTAACGCAGTGTAGGCGGAGCTGTGACGTCATCTTCAATGCGAAACACAAAACCAACATCAGCCGTTAGCTGTTAGCACTCAGAGCTCACAGCTCCTCATATCTGTTCAGAAACTAGACAAAAGTTAAACAAGTACAAACCACAGACTGTCTGTGTCATGGCGAATACAGTCGCTGGTTTATTTATGTCTGTAGGCCGTTGTTGTGAGTGTGGACGGTCGGAGCATATACTGCGTTAGCTTAGCCAAGCTCCATTCAGAAAACACGCATTTGAAAAGGTGTTTCGCCTGCCGTCTGTCTGCAGACTTGTCAAAGCATTAATTCATGGTTTTTACTAACCGGTATCAGTATGTTGTTATTTCGGCATCATTTTGAAACGTGTACTACAATTAAATCACGGTCAAATATGTTCATTTTGTTGTAGTTGCCAGCGATTCTCTCACTAGTTTAGCATACTCAGCCCGGTTGTTGGCCCGGAAAGAACCTCAATTTTGGAGAGCCAGAGAACTGTGAAAAAGTACCCGCTAGCCGGAACTACGCCTAGTGGAAACGCAACCAAAAACGGGCCGGGCACGACACGGCACGCTTAAACCGCGCTCCGCGCTGTAGTGGAAATGCGCCATTAGAGTGGTTCAGGTCCTATTTGTCCCAGAGATCTTTCTCTGTTAGACTTGGTGAATTTTCATCTTCTTCTGCCCCCCTATCCTGTGGAGTTCCCCAAGGTTCTATTTTGGGGCCCATTTTCTTTTCTTTATACCTTCTCCCCCTTTGACACATTTTTAGAAAACATGGCGTCTCCTACCACCTTTATGCGGACAACTCCCAAATATACCTACCCCTAAAAAAAAACACCAGCTCTCTGATGCCCCTGGTTGACTGTCTTAATGACATAAAGGCCTGGATGGCGCTAAACTTTTTAAATATAAATGAGAGCAAAACGGAGGTCATTGTGTTTGGGCCAAATGGTGATGTCCCTTCCATTGACCTGGGTTCCCTGCAACCGTATGCAAAACCCATGGTCACAAATCTGGGCGTCAAAATCGACAGTGCTTTTAAATGAGATAAACAGATAAACTCTGAGGTTGAGTCCACACTGCAAAAACAAAGCCTCAAAAAACAAGTAAAATAAATAGTAAAATGAGTAATATATTACTTAAAATAAGAAAAATTATCTACCAACAGAACAAGAAAGATTCACTTGCCAAGACCTTCTTAAAACAAGTAAATAAATCTAGCCTAAAAAGATCTACAGATATCTTAAAACAAGTGTTTTTAAACAAAAAATAAGTACATTTGAATTGAAACAAGGAATATCTTTAAGAATTATAATCTTATAAGGAAAATGTGCTTGAATTCAGCATATTCTACTGCTATTGTCCCAAAATTCTATTTTATGTTAGGTAACATATCTTAAATCCAGTGCAGCTTCACTTTAAACAGGTACATTTGTCTAGATACAAAGATGAGATTTAAGAATTATTTTCTTAATATGTAGAAAAATCTACTTAAATTCAGCATTCGGTGCTATTCTTAAAATAAGGCTAAATACCAAGAAACGTAGAGACAAAACCTTCAAAAATCTTTAATCCTATCAAGATATAAACTTTGACTGCTTGCATAAAGAAAAATATGAGTCTCAAATGATTTCTTTTAATGTTTTTATTGTTTTCAAACTGCGTAGTAAAGGTCAGTCATCAGATATGTCTTTAGAAAAAAAGAGAACATTATTTCACTGTAAAATGCAACGCAAGTGAAATTCTCATGACACTTTTGACTCAGCGAACAATTCTCAATAGGATTATAAGTATGAGGGGCCGCTAGGGACATTATTCAGAAATACCGTTCACATACACATGTGAAACACTCTCACACACACTACTGAAACCAACCTAATTTAGAAACATGTAAACATCTCTCATATACACATATGAAACGCTCGCATACACATGAAATCCAAAGTTATTCACATATACATGTCAAACGCACTCATATACACATGTGATACGCACTCACACACACACCTGAAACGCACTCACACACACACCTGAAACGCTCTCACACACATGAAACGCACTCACAACTGAAACTCTCTCACACACACCTGAAACGCTCTCACACACATGAAACGCACTCACACCTGAAACTCTCACACACGAAACGCTCTCCAACAGATATGGGATAGTGTGTTTTATATGTGTGTGAGAGCGTTTCAGGTGTGTGTGTGTCAGTGCGTTTCATGTGTGTGAGAGCGTTTCAGGTGTGAGTGCGTATCACATGTGTATGTGAGTGCGTTTCACATGTGTATGTGAATAACTTTGGATTTCATGTGTATGCGAGCGTTTCATATGTGTATATGAGAGATTTCTACATATGTTTGAAAATGATTTTGGTTTCAGTAGTGTGTGTGAGAGTGTTTCACATGTGTATGTGAACGGTATTTCTGAATAATGTCCCTAGCGGCCTCTCATACAGTATATAAGTGCCCTAATCACTTATGAACTTTTTCCAGTCGGCCATAGCCTTTTTGTATGAAGTAGTCATGTCACGGTCGTGAATGGCATCCAAGAGGACTTCTGTCTGCACCACAGACAGAAGTGTTGCAATGCACTTAGGATAGGTGAGGTGAAAGGTGTAATAACATGCCATGAGATACATCACGCTTTCATGAATGTCCTCTTTTGGGAAGATGAGCACGGGCATGGTTCCAATGGCCAGTATACAGTTGGTTTCGCAGATGATGACAACAGGGCTGGAGAGTGGTCGTGTCTGAAGAAAGGTGTTGGGGTCTTCTGCAGACTGACACAAAAACAGACAAAGAAATCATCACAAAAAGGCAAACAAATATGATCACATCATTTCACTCTTTGTATCGACATGAGACAATTCTTATAAATGTTCTTACCTCAAGGACGTGGAGCACAGCCTCACTTGCATGCCTTAACTTCTTGGGTGGGGCCATAGGTGATGGGAACATCTCTGGTAAAGCCTTCATCATGGCAATTGAGTGCTTTACTGTTGTCATTCCGTTTCCTGCAGTCAGTTAATAAACAGACATGGTCAGAGATAATAATCACCTTTGTCAAGCTGCGGAGGCCTCATGAGCTTTTTGAAAACTCCATAAAACTGTGCCCTCTCACAAAAGGTCCCCCACCGGGTCTTAAGTTCCGTTAAGAAGTGGGAGTTGCCTTGATTGAGGACCCGCCGTAGTTCATCCATTAGCTAAGACAACGAGAGAGAAAATATATAGGAGAAATATTAAAATCTACATTCCAAGGGTTAGTAATTCGTCTCATAACTGAATTTCCAAAAAAAGATTCATATATGTATAATGTGATTTAAATGGTCACTTAACAAAAATATTACAGTTCACATAGAAATATGTTTTTTTTGCAAATGTATGTCTGATGCACACACTATTTTTAAATACATATTGTGGACCAATACTACTAACAAAATAATGTTGTGTGTATCAGAAGCACATTTGTGAAATGTGTTCTTTTTAAATAAGTGGAGGGTTTTTATATATCTATGCAGATTACATATTTGTATTCAATAAGCATATTTGAGTCATTCATTTATAAATAATGAGACAGATCTGATTTAATTGTCATACCATTTCTCATTTCAAATTTGGTCTAACGTTAACCGAATTAGGAAGCATAGTTGTACATAAAACGAAAACATTTGCTTACATGATCCAGTTCTCCAAAGCAAGGATAAGCTTTAAGAATCGTGGAAGGCCTGTCCTGCTCCTTTGTAACATCAGAGTCAATGAAGGCCCTTCTCGCTTGGATTTCGAGGTCCAGGAGCTGAGCAACATCCATCTTGTTCGGTCTGGCCTTGGTTTTATAAATCGCCTGTAGAGTCTTATAGTGTCTCGCCTGGGTCTGTGGGCTCTCAGTTTCTGATGCTAGAAAACATAAACCCCACTATTTTCATTTCTGATGTTAAAGTTTAAATGAGACATTAATACACAAACAGCCATAGTGACTGACACAGGGCAAACATAGATGAGTAATCTTCAATAAAAAAGGGTTCTAAAATAGCTTATTGATATTGTTACATTTTCTTGAAGAGATTGAACGATGTACTATTACAATTTCTGTACTTACCACATAACTGTTCAGCCTCCGGGGCGCTGTATCGAGATGGTGGTGATCTCTCCAAGATCAAGGTTGATGCGGTGGATTCATCAGTCTCATCAGTGGACGTCTCATGGCTGCTCGGAAAGCTCAAACTCCTAGGCCGCTTTCTTGAAGGAGTTGAACCCTGCTTCTTTTTGGGGGTTGTCACATTCTGGACCCTTTTCAAAAGCTGCTTTTTCACAGTTTCCTTCACGCACGCACGCACGCACGCACGCACGCACGCACGCACGCACGCACGCACGCACGCACGCACGCACGCACGCACCACACACACACACACCACACACACACACACACACACACACACACACACACACACACACACACACACACACACACACACACACACACACACACACACACACACACACACACACACACACACACACACACACACACACACACACCAGGTTGTGTTATAACTCACATTAAACAAACTTGTATCAAACTCATTACACCATATAAGCAGCACAGAGCTCTTATTGAACTGGATAAAACAAATCACTCCCAGTTTGATAGGCAAATGATTGCAGTGCTTTGTCTGAACCATGAGTTGAAAACTTGAATAGTGACATACCCACTCAGCTCTACTGGTTTGAGATCTGTCCCGAAGCATTGGGTAGTACTCGATTAGATGCTTCGCCATTACAGTGAGTTCACGGCTGCATGGATAGTTAAAGTCATCCCCAGCTGCTCTTTTAATGGAAATAATGCTTGTGACTGTATTCCTGATTAATCGAAGACAGCGAAGATCTTTGGAAAGGACGTAGTCTCCTTCTTCTCCAGCACGCTGCTTTTCAGAAAAGGTTCTTCGTGATTGCTCCAATTCTGTGTCTGTGTATAAGACATACAGTGGACTAGGAAGCTGTACGGTTCTGCTGGCACCATGTTGGGGTTGTGGGCTATGAGAGGGGAAGGAGGGTGGAGAAAAGACGGGGGATGGAGAGGGGTTGGGGCAGGAGGAGGAGGAGGAAGAGGAGGGAAACAAAGAAGGTTGGGGGGTGGGAATAGGGCTGAAATCCCAAGACCCATGAGAGGTACTCGGTCTACACAGGTCTGTCTCCTGGCCCTGTATAAAAGATGCATATATATATATAAAATGGTATTTACAATGAAAAGAGCACTACACTGTGACAACAAAAAATAATCAACACAACCAAAAAACTCCACTTCTTCAAATAACTGCATGATGACTAGGAAAGGCTTACTTGGTAACAGGTTTAAAGTCCCTCAAATGTTATAATCTGGAATTACCTCATTTTCATCATGAGTGAGTCTCCAAATGGTTCTTCTTCTGAAGAAGTGCTCAGGCCCGGGAAGGAGATCACGCAAGTCCTCCTTAGAGAGGCTGGGCAGCATGTCTCTGCTTATATTAGCAGCTGAAAACAGATTTAACCACACAGTTAATAATAAGGTAAAAAGCAACTAATAACATACTTATCTAAATATATAAAATGAAAGACTAATATACATTTCTGGCTGGCTTCACAAGATTTTCTTTAACATTAAAACATGTATTGCACTTACTTATAATTGACATTTAAATGCTGTTACAATAGGTTCATCCAGAGTTAAAGTTATTTTGGCCAAATGAAAATAAAAAGGAACCAGGGAAATTAATAAACGAGGCATGTTGTTAGGATAAATCCATTACACAAATGTGTAAAATCTCATAGGCTATCAAAGTTATACATTTTCGGCATGTTTTATAGTACAATAAAACAAATCCTGATGTTTAAGAGCAAAGACAGTTCAACTTATTTTCAAAACAGTGTCTTTACCTTGAAATCTTTATTCAAATAAGCATAATTGACATCCCAAGCCTGCTTATATCCAAAGGACAGTGTAGTTTCAATAGCCTGCACTATCATACAACAACGCATTTTGAAATACTGTCTACAACAAAGGGCGCCAAAGATGGCTATGCTAAATACTTTACTGTCAGTTGTGGAAGGCTCATTTGCTTCTTGACATTATTTCTGGCAATAATACAGTATCAACTAAAATGTTAACCACGATTTGTCATTTGTGCAGTTATTAACCGCTTACAGTAGATATTAGCTAAGTTAACGCTAGATATGTAGCCAGCTAGCTAGCTAGCTTACTTTGCATGCTAACTTGTTGTCCAACCGATTCAAATAATGTAAAGCTTGCTGGAGAGGTGCAGCATAAAATACACAATTACATTACCTTTTAATGCTGCAGTTGCTATAGGATCCATGCCCGGATATGTGATATCTCTTCCATTTTCATCCATGGCGTAGTTAAATGTGAAATCACTTGCGGAGGTTCAGTCTTCTGCCTGAAGGAAAGCTAGCCAACAACGTCCTGAAGCTAGTTGCACCTGACCTAACACACGCCCTTAACGGACCCTCTTCGCGGTTCCCATTGGAAGATACCATTTCTTAAAGAGGGGTGACAGAGATATTGTATATGTTGCAAATATTAGGAATATTAATAACTGATGCGGTCATAGGTAACATTTCAAACATCTGTTTCTAGATGCACATCATTCCACAAGTTATTCCCAGGCATTATGAGGTGTATATATATATATATATATATATATAGGAACATGACTCACCGGCCTCCCCCATACAGCTAGAGAATGTGATAAACCCACTTCATTAGTTCTTTTCCCCAACGTTTACATGGCCTGGTGCAGAAACGTTTTAATAACTTTAACTTTTGGAAGATTTCACGATGCTTTGGCGGTGCGTTATCTGCTGCGTTTTTTAACTTTTTCACTGAAATTATTATTGAGCCATATTAATCGACTGCACAGTCGCAGCCATGACTTCAGGTTGCTCTGTGGCATTGATGGATGCACTGAGGAATATAGAGTGTACAACTCATTCTACCATCATGTAAAGAGAAGACACTTTCAACATCTTCTTGAAGACACCAGACCTGGCGACGCAACACGTGGAGATGAAAACCGACAGGAGGAAACCCAAGCACCGCAGCAAAAAGTAAGTAACGTCTGCTAAGATTGTTAGCTACAGTAGTTGGGCCACGTGCTTAAAAAACTCGGATACAGGGTTAGTTTTGTAAGTTTTGTGATGTTACAGGTAGCGTTAGCCAATACTGATCAGCCACATTTAGTTATTATAAACACATTAGCATTAACTAATCAGTATGCTAGGCTACAAGCAGGCGGCATCTGTCAACCATATATTTTTAATTCAGCAGTTAGCTATGTAGTGTTTTTGTGGGGATGAAAAAACCGTTAAAAAATATGCATTACGTTGGTAACGTTTGGCCACACTTACTAAAAAAGTAAATCACAAAAATGATGGTTTTCCACTTTTTCACTCTGCAAGGTGCATGCATCACTGTCAGGATCTGCACATGATTTGTTGAATTCACAGTTTTAACAAATCAGAAATAAATCCCAAATTCTTTACCCACTATTAAACTTAAAACAAAATAAATACATTTTCAGATTTGTTTAGAAAAAAAAGTTTCATGGTTTTGTTTTCTGGACTGAAAATATGTAATAAAGAGTGTTACCCAGACAATGGACAAAGTGCTACTACTTAAAGTTAGTAATTGTTGCTGAAATAACTCTTACCCCCAAAGGTTGTTTAATGTGAAAATAATCTTAGATAGATAGGAATTCAATATTTAAATTGCTCTTTTAGTGAAGCTAAATACAATTTCAAACAATCTTGTTTCTTTGATATGTTGTACACAGAACAACATTCAACCCGATCAGCTTCCAGCCGACTCCAGCAGCAAGGATCAGAACCTTCACACACCTGACTCAGTTGAAGAGCAAATGGGCATCGACCAAGATGGAGCTGTCACAGTGCACCAAGTATGTTTTCTTTGTTGTTGACTATCGACTGAAAATTAAGGGATGCTAAATAAAAGTCAGGCTGATATAGTAGTGGCTAATATTGGCCTAGCATATCATTTATTATCAATATTATGTCAAAATATTTCATTTAAATTCACCAAATGATTCATAAAACCTAGAGGTATATGTGAAGATGTATTTCTATGTGCTGTACTAGCAAAACTAAATGAACACATAAAGAGTTAGAATGGCTAGAATGGGGTGTTTTCAGTCGTGTATCAAATGCCCCCATGAAGACATTTTAACCTTAACTCTTTTCCTCTTCCTCCCTCGTCATCCTTTTACCGTTTGTCTAATCCAGGGGTGTCCAAACTTTTTTCACGAGGTTTATTGCTAGAGGTTTATTGCCTCATAAGTGAAGTTATAAGTTAGCTAAACCAATCAAATGTAAGTAAATGATGGATACACAACAGCCTACATGACAGCTCTCCAGAGGGTTTCATTTATTGTGTTGGCAGCTCATTCCTTACCAAAATACATATTTCTGAATTTATCTGAAAAAGTCAAAATGTTGAGAAATAAAATCAATTTCAGTTTTATTCTTAAAAAGTCATAATTTGGAGGAAAAACATAATTTTGAGGAAAAAAAAGTCAGATTTTTGAGAAATAATTTCCAACTGACACCTCAAGGGGGACAGCATTGTGACGATGATGTCTTTAAAGGGACAGTTCAACCAAACATTTTTATTTTTCCTCAGAGACTGAAGCAAGGTAAGACCCCGACTTTCCATTTCTATTTCATTTCTCCTCATATTTTTCATCGCCTACCTTCATCTCCGTCCTCTCCCTGCCTCCCTTATTCTAATCCTCTCATCTTCCTCATCTGCTCTTCCTCATCTGCTCTTCCTCATCTCCTCTTCTTCATCTCCTCTTCCTCATATCCTCTCCTCTTCCTCATCTCCTCTCCCTGCTGAAGTCGTCTTTCCCATTTCAGCTTCGTAGCAGGAGGAGCTTCTCCAAAAAAAGTTAGATTTTTTTCTGAAAGTCAGATTTTTTCTGAAGTCATTATTTTGACAAAAATAGATATTTCTGAATTCAACTAAAAACATGAAGGATTTTGAGAAAAAAGTTATAACTTTTTAGAAAAAGTTAAAATTTTACTGAAAAAGTCATAATTTTGAGAAAAAAATCTAATTTCTGTATTTTTCTGAAAAAGTGTGGAAATGTAGAATGAGACAGTTCATTAAATCACGCATCCTTGTTGTTTCCATGAGATCTCATGAAGAGCTTTTGTTTTGAATGAACTTTACAGAGTTATTTTGTACATTTCAAGGTCTGGACCGAACTGAAGCGAGATAAGATCCAAACTTTCCGACTCACTTTCCATTTCATATATTCATCGCCTACCTTCATCTCATCCGTCCTCTCCCTGCCTCTCTCATTCTAATCCTCGCCTCTTCCTCATCTCCTCTTCCTACTCTCTTCTTCTTCATCTCCTCTCCCTGCTGAAGTCGTCTTTCCCATTCCAGCTTCGTATACAGGATTCATCTCATCTCCCCTCTTCCTCCTCCACCTCTAAGTCCTCTTCCTCCTCCTCTTCTTCGTCACTGTAACTCTGCAGCACTGATCTGTGCAGCGTCACTTCAAAATGCTGCAGAGCCTGTGAAGACTTACTGGAATAGAGAGTGATCTTGCTCAGTACTGGAGACAACATATGGAGCAAGATTCTACTTTTTCTCGTGTCAAAACCAACACACTTTTATAAAAGAAAAAGTTCCACGGGTGGAGCTTGAGCTAGAGCTGTCAATTCTTCCCGGTCCTCCGGACCGCCTGGAAATCTCTTTCCGGTACTAAGGACCGGGTAGGACCGGCACACTTTCAACCATGGTGATTACACTTCAAATTTAATTTGTACAGTAGCCTACTTGTACGTGAATGTATGGGCCGCCGTGCCAATTTTACACTGCTCTGCTCTCATGGTGGCTGCTGGCTGTCCATGGTGAATGGTGTGTCAGAAATGTAGTCATTTTATTAGGCTATGTTTTCGTTGTCCTTGTGGTTTGTTGGACTTTATGTCATGTTATATCATTATTATCTCTGATATATATTTCGTTTCTATACCCTTTGTAGAAACGAAATCTTAAATATTACACCTTTTCTTTAGTTACTTTTCTTTCAAACATTGTTTTAAATTGTAATCTTACTGACTGAGCGACTTTTTACGCACGAGCGTCAGATTACCACCCCGGACTCCCGATATTTTTGTCAAGCTTTATTGGGTTTAAAGGGCCCTGTCATGTTGCCCCGGCCCGGGTCTGATATGTGCCGCCAGTGGTCCACCCCATCAACTTACTGAACAGAACAACCTGTACACTATAGGTCCACCCCATCAACTTACTGAACAGCACTGAGTCTGATGAATAACCAACAGAGTATGAGGTGCTTCAGCTAAGGCTCTGCTCATCCAGTGCTTTAAAAAGAGTACTCATGTAAGATACTATTCAAGATTCAAGGCTTTATTGTCATGTGCACGGTAGCTACAGTGTACATACAGTATGTCAATGAAAAACTGAAGTCACAGGCTCCTCCAACAGTGCAACATGAATATATATAGGACATAAAACTAATCAAATATTGCAAGAGAATGTTTTGAGATGTGCAAGTAAATACAAATAAAATAGTGCAAGTGCATAGAAGAGACTAAATACACGTAAATTGAATATGATTCATAGAAAATTAAATTGCAAGATGCAAACTGATGTATGTTTATGGATGTTCTTTACAGAGTTCAGGTGTTTAATAGTCTTATGGCCTGTGGAATGAAACTGCCTCTGAGTCTGGTGGTTTTTGTCCTAATGCTGCTATATTTTACTTCTACTTTACTTAAGTTCATCAGCTGTATACTTCTACTAGGGAAATGCATCATCACAAAGATAAAACATGGCTGTTTCTCTGAGAAAACATGTGAAAAGTTGACTCTTAAGCAGTATGCGGTTTTCACAGGGCACTGTTACAAACACATCATCTTATAGAATATGATGCATTGCTGCAGATTAATCTAACCACAGACCTCAGTAATGAACCTGGAACCTCAGACACAAAGTAAGAGTCCGGCCCTGCTGTAGACTGACCTGAAGAGGAAAATGTGTCTAACTGTTTGGCTCCCTCTACTGTCCCAATGGCTGCATGACATCTGAATATGAGTGTTTGATTAGGTGTTCCATCAGCTGATGGTGAACACACTTGGCTGATCAGCAGCTACTTAAACTCAGGTGTGTGAGTCTCACGGTTAATCACTTTGTGTGTGGCTCCGACATATCAAGTCCTCAACCAGGTAAAGTGACTCAACATTTCCTTTATAACAGACAACATAGCAAATGCTTAGGAAAGATTTGGAAGCATCATTTTTTGGAGTGTTGGCAGGAGCTTTCTGATTTAAAATCTGGGTACTTAGGCTGTCATTCTTTTTGATAAATTCAGTGTTTTCTTCTCCCTGACACATTGGGGGTTTTCTATACTGTAAACAGTTCTTTGGTTGTGTTCAGATTTCTCCATGCCCTTACCCTCTGAGATTTACTATAACGTTTCCAACGGTTTGATGATTCATTTTTTCGTTCAATATTATCTAGTGTGTTCCATTTTTATTCATTGGCTTTATTTACTTTTGTTCCACATCTGAGATCAGAGCTTCAAGCTTTCCAAATGTATGTTTTGGTGTTGCAAGTCATTTTTGGTACAGAGAGCGAGGAGAGCACTAAAGGGTTCAGAACCACAAATCAACACGACTTATTTCACCCTAACATGCTTGGTGTATGAACATTAAAAGTCTGGTGGCAAACAATTGTGTATATTGAAGAATCTAAATGTCTAATATTCATGTGTAGATGCAGGTCTCTAGCCACTGCAACAAAGACAGACCAAAGTGAGAAACATAACTGAAATGCCCTCATTAGCAATGCTTGAGAGGTAGCTAGGTGTGAATGTCTTATCTTAACTGCAGTGGTTATTTGTTCCCCCTTTCTTGAGCAGTGCATCGTTTTATAACATTGTAAACATACACTGAATTTGGTCCAAATACTCCTAGTAAATGTTATCCCAAAAAAAAATGCTCCCAAAAAGTGTCATCCTGTTTGTGTAATGTTTGCTCAGATCTGCAGTTCTTTAGAATTATTGCTGTGGATCCACACCTGACAGATCCTCCTCCTCTGCAGGTCCAATATGGCGGCGAAAGCTGTGAACAAACCTCCCTCAGCTCACCCAAGCAGAGTGCATGGAAACACTCGGGCTAACAGTGGTGGGCCGTCCTCTGATCAGCATGATCCAGGACTATACACCCCCTGCCAAGACCACGGAGCTCCACCCCAACCCCCCACCCCCACTTCCAACCCCCCCACTTCCAACACCACCTCCCTGGCCGGCCTGTCTTCTACGTCCATGCTCCACCCCCACCCCCTTTCCACCCCTACCAGTGGCCCATGCCCTTCTCCTATAACCCCTTTGCTGGCTTCCCAGGAATGGGTGAGTCTTGAGTTTTTACATTTTGCTGGAAACATTTAAAAATTCAGGTTTTTTTGTTCTATATTTTAGGTGAAAGCCAAAAGCTGGGTTCAGTTAGTTTGATGCAAGTCATGGACACAATAACATTAACACTACAACATTTATTATCCAACACCAGAGATGGAAGAAGTACTCAGATCTTGTACTTGAGTAAATGTACCAGAGTGTAGGAATACTCTGTTACAGTAAAAGTATCAGCATCAAAATATAGTTAAAGTAGCGACAGTAAAAGTAGTCATTGTGCAGATTGGTCCATTTCAGAATAATATGATATGTTTTATAATGATTGATCATTAAAGTGTTCTCAAAGCTGGTAAAGGTGCAGCTAGTTTGAATGACTTTGTATACTGCAGGGTAGCTTGTGAATTTACTCCAGGTGGAACTAAAGTCTGATTTAACACTTTATTATATTTCACATCATTCATCCACATCTGTGAAGTAACTAAAGGGATTGAGTAACTGTATAAATAAAAGTTGAGTAAAAATACAAAGTAGCAGAAATGTAAATACTCAATTAAAGTACTAGTATCTCAAAAGTTTGCTTGATTAAATGTTCTTGGTTACTGTACATCACTGTTGAACACAATGGTCTTATACTGCATGTATGAGACTTTGCTTTAACTTTTTTTATATACATAGCAAAAACAAATACATGATATGCAAAAAGTGCAAAAGAGCAAGAGCAGCATACACAAGTATTTACCACATGGCAATACAATATAGCAGCTACGACATATAAAGTGCAAGAGAAGATACCCCCGTGTTAAAGTGCATTTAGCGGTGATTGCACGTCTGTTTGTTTCTCATCCATTCTTTGAGTTGACCTTTAAAACTATTGAGAGTGGGACAATCCCATATCTCAGTTGGGAGGCTATTCCAGAAAGAGCTGCCTTTAATGGAGAGGACATTTTGTCCAAAAGTGGTCCGTCTACGGGGGACTTCACAGTCTCCTCTGGTTTCTGACCGAGTGCAGCGTCCAGTGTCTCAAGTTTTTCCTATTTCTTCTAATTGTCTTTTTCTCCTATAGATTTAAGAAAAAAAATGCAGAGGTGGAATAAGTACTGCATTCAAAGTTGAACTTAAGTAGAAGAACAAAAGTATTAGCACCAACCTATACTTTAAGTACCAAAAGCAAAGTACTCGTCATGCAGTTTGGCACAAATAAGAACCATATAGTTTATTATTAATGTGTTCATAATTTAATGTTGCACTTAAACTGTAAAAGTGGGGTTAATGGTAATGATGTTACCTTACACATCTTAACTTAGCTAATGTATATGTTGTATTATAATCTAACTCTGCAAATCAAATAGTTACATATGTGAAATAAATGTAGTGGGTAAAACATTTGCCTACAAAATGTAAAATTCTAAAGTACAGTACTCATTGTACATTTTTGTATAATGACAATAAAGGCTTTCTATTCTCTCATTTTTTTTCAGTACAGCACTTGTGTAAATTGTGTTGGTGAGATTCCACCACTGGCCAAATGAAGGTCATAGCAGTGATCCCTATACGTCTGTATACATGTAACATTGAGATGTATATTAAAATAGGCCTCAATAAAGTGTAGGGAGGCCCATGTTAAAACAAACATCATTGATGTTGCAAACAATATCAAGCTACAGTTGCAAAGAGATTAAACACATGCTAGCTAGCTGTTGTTAGCACGAGGATTCATTGGGAACCGTCAGAATATCACGTTGTGTAAATGTAAAAAATAACGTACAAATAGACCGATTTATCTTTTGAAAGAGATGATTCAGTCACAAGTCAGACATTGGCAAACATTTCAATTTTGGATTAATTATTATTTCAGCAGTAGCTATAGTTATGTAGTACCTATTAGGACTAGTGGTGGTAAGTACATTTACTCAGGCGCTGTACACAGTTGAGGTATTTGCACTTTACCTGAGTATTTTCATTTTTATGATATGTACAACTACTCTACATTACGTACTTTTTTATAATTATTTACTAATTACTTTATAAATATTTCAGATGTTGAAATAAGACAGAATAAACCACCCATCATATTGTTTGGTATATTGTTTTTGAAAAGATATTTCACAGCTCCAGCTTCTTGAATGTGACGATATGCTCCTTTTGCTTTAAAATATTTGAATATTTTAGTTTTTCTGCAATACTACTAAACTACTTTTACACCTTAGATTATAAGTACATGTTCCTAATCATACTTGCATTCTTTTACTTAAGTATGCAGTACTCAAGTAAAGGATCTGAATACTTGTTTTACCTTTGATTAGGACCCAGTTTATCTAATCAGACATCAGTCACTGTTAATTAATCTGTATTCACCTCATTTCACTGCCGTAGGAGTACACACACTGCAGGGGCCATTCACCTTCACACACACATCATTTTACATTCAACTTTAAATCCACTTCAAATGACACTGCTCGACTTCATCTGATATTTCAACATGGTGTTGACAGTGACCCGAGAGGACAGAACAATCCAGAACTTAATGAGCGGTAGTTTATGCCTTACAAGTGAGGGCGTTTGATTATTCTAGAAACTACCCCCAGGTAGTGCTTGAAGTGTGGGGGAAAAGGGCCAGTCCTACTTTATTGACATGCATTCTGGGTATAGTAACTACAATTGACCAGAGTACACTAAGCACTAGGCTACATGAATAAAGATAACCTTCCACTTAAACGGGAGAATAAAAACAGACAAACACAAGTGTATAAACCATAAAAGCCCCATTGGAGCAGCAGCCACACTCCATACAGTCTGGGCCCCCAGGGGTCTCGTTTGTCCAAACCTGCCTGGTTTTATTCCAGTCTGAATGTGTTAGAATGCGTGGAAAAAGGTAGGACCCAAATGCAGAATACAAAAAAAAAAAAAAAGGTCTAGGAACAAAAAGCGAGCTTTATTTTAAAAGCTGATGAACAAAAACATGGCATGAATCAAACAGGTAGCAACAACACAAGAACTGACCGTGACCAACATGGAGGGAGACAGGAAAGACAATGAACCGACAAGGAACACAGGGGAAGAACCCCTGACGCAATTCCCCCTGAGCCCATTAACACTCTGCCCTGAAATAAAATCTCTTTATGAACAAACATTAATATTTATCCAGTTTTATTTGTTAACGGACAATTGTTCCATTTAAGATTGAAAAAAAGTTAAAGATAAATACAAAAAATAATAAAATATTTTTATAAAATAAAGAGTTGAAGTAATGATAGTATATTTTAATGATAGTAATTTTAATTATAGTAAATAATAGTCCACAAAACACATTAATTTCCTTTAAAAACAGTCTCTTTAATATACGTTTCATCAGGTAACATCATGTAAAATGTAGAAATCATAATCATTTTTGTAACACCCACCCTCCACCTATAAAGCTTCAGATCATTTAGATTTACATGATATGAAAATGGCTATATATAAAGCACTTAAATATTTGATAAGGAACAACAATAAGAGCAGAACATCGTGAACAGTCACCCAGTCTCCCTGCTGCTCGGGAGTTGTCGGGGGACGGCTAGTAGGAGCTACCTCTTGCCGGTCCGCACCGACTAACATGGGCTTTACTGTAGCTGAGTTACTTTCTAAAATGCGGAGCCGGGCTTCTATGGCTATGATTCCCGCCTCCAACCTAACAACTATACTACATTTAACACATGTATCGGTACCAGTAAAGGAGGTAGGGAAGTAACCAAACATGAGACAGGTAGAGCAGGAAATAGCACCCGAGGGTGGGGAAGGAGCCATGGCTAGCTATCAAGCTAAAGTAGCTACCGTTAGTAAACCCGAAAAGAGTGTAGGCAACTGTGGAGTTACAGTCGCTAAGAGAAGGAGAGTTGTGGGTGCTTAAGCTGTAGTAACGTGTGATTACAACGTCAGGCAGTTGCCGTGATCAAGAGTTTTAAAACGATCGATTAAGTTAAGATAATATAAGCTATCAGCAGCAGAACAGGCACACAGGATACCCAGAGGTGACAACCGGAAGTTACAACACGCTTACCGCAACAGTGAGGGTCCGTGTAGGGTCCGTGATTATGACCTACTCAATAACTCAGCTCAGAGTATGCTTTGCGACGTGCATGTCCCCTCGCTCTGAGTGTTCTCTTGAGGTGTCTTTCACTTATGTGAAACCCGTGCCTATTGCCAAGCACTGATGTTATATCTTTATATTTTAGGCCAAGCTCAAAGTAAAAATCGATCAACCGCGAAGGGGTTTTGCGAGATCTCGCGAGATCTTTTGCGAGATCTCGCGAGATCTTTTGCGAGATCTCGCGAGATCTTTTGCGAGATCTCGCGAGATCTTTTGCGAGATCTCGCGAGGGGTTTTGCGGATCTCGCGAAGGGGTTTTGCGAGATCTCGCGAAGGGGTTTTGCGAGATCTCGTGAAGGGGTTTTGCGAGATCTCGCGAGATCTTTTGCGAGATCTCGCGAAGGGGTTTTGCGAAGGGGTTTTGCGAGATCTCGCGAGATCTCGCGAAGGGGTTTTGCGAGATCTCGCGAAGGGGTTTCGCGAGATCTGTGCTTTGCGACGTGCTTTGCGACGTGCTGTGCTTTGCTCTATGCTTTGCGACGTGCATGTCCCCTCGCTCTGAGTGTTCTCTTGAGGTGTCTTTCACTTATGTGAAACCCGTGCCTATTGCCAAGCACTGATGTTATATCTTTATATTTAGGCCAAGCTCAAAGTAAAAATCGATCAACCGCGAAGGGTTTTGCGAGATCTCGCGAGATCTTTTGCGAGATCTCGCGAGATCTTTTGCGAGATCTCGCGAGATCTTTTGCGAGATCTCGCGAGATCTTTTGCGAGATCTCGCGAGATCTTTTGCGAGATCTCGCGAGATCTTTTGCGAGATCTCGCGAGATCTTTTGCGAGATCTCGCGAGATCTTTTGCGAGATCTCGCGAGATCTTTTGCGAGATCTCGCGAGATCTTTTGCGAGATCTCGCGAGATCTTTTGCGAGATCTCGCGAGATCTTTTGCGAGATCTCGCGAGATCTTTTGCGAGATCTCGCGAGATCTTTTGCGAGATCTTTTGCGAGATCTTTTGCGAGATCTTTTGCGAGATCTTTTGCGAGATCTTTTGCGAGATCTTTTGCGAGATCTCGCGAGATCTTTTGCGAGATCTCGCGAGATCTTTTGCGAGATCTCGCGAGATCTTTTGCGAGATCTCGCGAGATCTTTTGCGAGATCTCGCGAGATCTTTTGCGAGATCTCGCGAGATCTTTTGCGAGATCTCGCGAGATCTTTTGCGAGATCTCGCGAGATCTTTTGCGAGATCTCGCGAGATCTTTTGCGAGATCTCGCGAGATCTTTTGCGAGATCTCGCGAGATCTTTTGCGAGATCTCGCGAGATCTTTTGCGAGATCTCGCGAGATCTTTTGCGAGATCTCTCGCGAGATCTTTTGCGAGATCTCTCGCGAGATCTCGCGAGATCTCTCGCGAGATCTTTTGCGAGATCTCTCGCGAGATCTTTTGCGAGATCTCGCGAGATCTTTTGCGAGATCTCGCGAGATCTTTTGCGAGATCTCGCGAGATCTTTTGCGAGATCTCGCGAGATCTTTTGCGAGATCTCTCGCGAGATCTTTTGCGAGATCTCTCGCGAGATCTCGCGAGATCTCTCGCGAGATCTTTTGCGAGATCTCTCGCGAGATCTTTTGCGAGATCTCTCGCGAGATCTTTTGCGAGATCTCGCGAGATCTTTTGCGAGATCTCTCGCGAGATCTTTTGCGAGATCTTTTGCGAGATCTCGCGCGAGATCTCGCGCGAGATCTTTTGCGAGATCTCGCGGGATCTCGCGAAATCTCGCGGGATCTCGCGAAGGGGTTTTGCGAGATCTCGCGAAATCTCGCGGGATCTCGCGAAGGGGTTTTGCGAGATCTCGCGAGATCTCGCGAGATCTCGCGAAATCTCGCGAGATCTCGCGAGATCTCGCGAGATCTCGCAAAACCCCTTCGCGAGATCTCGCAAAACCCCTTCGCGAGATCTCGCAAAAGATCTCGCGAGATCTCGCAAAAGATCTCGCGAGATCTCGCAAAAGATCTCGCGAGATCTCGCAAAACCCCTTCGCGGTTGATCGATTTTTACTTTGAGCTTGGCCTAAAATATAAAGATATAACATCAGTGCTTGGCAATAGGCACGGGTTTCACATAAGTGAAAGACACCTCAAGAGAACACTCAGAGCGAGGGGACATGCACGTCGCAAAGCATACTCTGAGCTGAGTTATTGAGTAGGTCATAATCACGGACCCTACACGGACCCTCACTGTTGCGGTAAGCGTGTTGTAACTTCCGGTTGTCACCTCTGGGTATCCTGTGTGCCTGTTCTGCTGCTGATAGCTTATATTATCTTAACTTAATCGATCGTTTTAAAACTCTTGATCACGGCAACTGCCTGACGTTGTAATCACACGTTACTACAGCTTAAGCACCCACAACTCTCCTTCTCTTAGCGACTGTAACTCCACAGTTGCCTACACTCTTTTCGGGTTTACTAACGGTAGCTACTTTAGCTTGATAGCTAGCCATGGCTCCTTCCCCACCCTCGGGTGCTATTTCCTGCTCTACCTGTCTCATGTTTGGTTACTTCCCTACCTCCTTTACTGGTACCGATACATGTGTTAAATGTAGTATAGTTGTTAGGTTGGAGGCGGGAATCATAGCCATAGAAGCCCGGCTCCGCATTTTAGAAAGTAACTCAGCTACAGTAAAGCCCATGTTAGTCGGTGCGGACCGGCAAGAGGTAGCTCCTACTAGCCGTCCCCCGACAACTCCCGAGCAGCAGGGAGACTGGGTGACTGTTCAGAAGAGGCATTACAGGAGACCCACAGGTCCCCACCAACCCGTTCACGTATCTAACAAATTTTCCCCACTCAGCGAGGCACCCGCTGAGGAGTCAACTCTGGTTATTGGTAGCTCTATTATGAGATACGTGAATTTAGAGACCAAAGCCTCCACAGTCACATGCATTCCGGGGGCCAGAGCGGGCGACGTTGAGGCGCATCTTAAACTGCTGGCTAAAAATAAACGTAAATACAGTAGGATTGTTATTCACGTCGGTGGTAATGATGTTCGTTTACGCCAATCAGAATGCACTAAACTTAATGTGGCGTCGGTGTGTAGATATGCTAAAACAATGTCGGACACCGTAATTTTCTCTGGTCCCCTCCCCAATCTGATCAATGACGACATGTATAGCCGCATATCATCATTTCAGCGCTGGTTGTCTTGGTGGTGCCCAGCAAACGATGTGGGCTTCGTAAATAATTGGACAGCCTTCTGGGGAAAACCTGGTCTGATTAAGAGAGACGGCATTCATCCTACTTTGGAAGGTGCACATCTCATTTCGGCAAACATTTCAGGGCTTTGTGGACTTAATCCATGACAAACTGGAGTTAAGACCAGGAGGCGGAGTCGCAGTCTTACACGCTTCTCTGCGCTCTCTCCTGGGCAGTCATCCATAGGAATCCCGAACCCAATAAAATACCCAATATTAACGGTGTGTGTGTCTGCCCAAGGACAATTTAAGATGAAGCCTAATAGAGGTGTCATACATAATAACCTAATAAAAGTAAATGTAACAACTACTACAGTGCAACAAAACAGGAAGATTAGATGTGGTCTCTTAAATATAAGATCTCTAGCATCTAAAGCAATATTGGTAAATGATTTAATATCAGATTATAATATTGATATTTGCTGTCACACTGAAACTTGGTTGAGACATGAAGAATATGTCAGCATAAATGAAGCCACTCCACCCAGCCATATCAATACTCATATTGCTCGAGGCACAGGCCGAGGAGGTGGAGTTGCAGTTGCAGCCATCTTTGACTCAAATGTACTTATCAATACTAAACCAAAATTAAATTATACCTCCTTTGAAAGTCTTGTTTTTAGTCTTACGCATCCGACCTGGAAAACTTTGCATCCAATCGTATTTGTTACAGTGTACCGTGCACCAGGTCCTTAGAGAATTCTGTTAAGAATTCTGAATGAGTTTTTATCAACTTTGGTTCTTAAAACAGATAAAGTAATTATCGTAGGTGACTTTAATATTCATGTTGACGATGATAAAAATAGCCTTACTGTTGCATTTAACTCTATATTAGACTCTATTGGTTTCCGTCAGAG